>JACGWL010000002.1:19642889-19716428 GCA_034509725.1 Sesamum angolense
TGATAGCCAAAAGTCCCCACAAGATCTGTAGTTTGTCTTCTTGCGTGTAGAAATGCTCTAACAACCAACTCCAACCTTTCACGACACATCCCACACTCATCCTTCACTTGCCCGTTTTGTGCTGCCCCAAATGAAGACACTAACCGTGCCCTTGCCCTTTCCCAAACTTCAAGACAAGTTTGAGCTCCATCTAAACTCCCATTTGCTGCAATTTTGTGCTTCACTCTAGACATAGAAATGAACTTGGCGACAAGCCTAAAAAAAGTTGGTTTCTAATGATTTTAGACTATTTCTTACACTTGCATGGGCTCTATGGCACAATAAGAACACTTTCTTACTAGAAACTCCACCAATTAGGCCCACCATATTATGGACTTTGCTCCTCTTAACTCTAGGCTTTCACAGAGGCTTCTATAGGTTAGTACCGTTAGCTGCATGCCCCATGTCCTAATGTTTGACATCACCCACCAGCAGACTCCGTTAAAATCAACTTTGATGGATCCACTTTCAAATCTTCAGGAAACCCAGGTATTGGTTTAGTGGCTCGTGATTCTTTTAGAGCCTACTTAGCTTGCATATCCCATAGACTTGCACAACCAGCTGCTCCAATTATTGTTGTTGAGGCATTTGCTGCTTGGGGGCATCCTTCTCGCACTTAAATCTGGTTAGAGCAAAGTGATTCTTGAAGGGGAAAAGATTTGGAGCTATCTAATCTCCCATTTGCTGCGATTTTTTGCTTTACTCTAGATATAGAAATGAACTTGGATGCGACAAGCCTACAAAAACTTCGATTCTAATCATTTTAGACTATTTCTTACCCTTGCATGGGCTCTATGGCACAATAGGAACACTTTCTTACTAGAAAACTCCACTAATTAGGCCCACCATATTATGGACTTTGCTCCTCTTATCTCTAGGCTTTCACAGAGACTTCTATAGGTCAGCATTGTTAGTTGCATGCTCCATGTCCTAATGTTTGGCATCACCCACCAGCAAACTCCGTCAAATTCAACTTTGATAGATCCACTTTAAATCATCAGGAAACCCAGGTATTGGTTTAGGGGCTCGTGATTCTTTTGGAGCCTACTTAGCTTGCATATTCCACAGACTTGCACAACCAGCTGCTCCAATTATTGTTGAGGCCTTTTCTTCTTCGGAGGTCATCCTCCTCGCACTTAAATTGCGTTGGGGTAAAGTGATTCTTGAAGGGGACTGTGCAAACCTTCTTCGTCTTCTCAGCTCTCCTGAAGCTAATTATTTGTTTTTCGGATCTTTAGTTAACAAAATTCAACTATTTTATTCTAGTCTTGATTGTGTTTTTTTCATAGTCATATAACCAACAACTCTATTGCTCATTGTCTTGGTAAAAACTTAGGGCACTCATGCGGAAGGCTCTACTTTATTACTGCATTGGGCTAACTCTGATTTTTGCTTTCGATTTTCATATGGAATGAAAATTAGCAATTTCCTATCATAAAGAATGTATATTACATAATATTGTTATCAGGTAATCTTATTGCACTACAAAAAAAGGCTTTCCAGGGACGAAATTCCTAATGGGGTTTCCAATAAAATTTTGTCGCTAATAAAGATTCCGACGAAATTTTCGACGGTTTTCGGACCAACGCAAGACCGTTTCAAAAAGGCACTTCGGAAAATATTTCCGACAAAATGAATATCCGTCGGAATATTTGTGACGATTTTACGACGTTTCATTATTGTCGTCGGAAAATTCGTCCGAAAAATGAAAAATTAGTATTTTATTTGGGAAGAATTTTGGGACGAATTTTGGGATAATAAATACAAAATTTCGACGAATTTCTTTCTAGAAATTTTTTATATTGTCGTCAGGAAGTTTGTCAGTAAATTAGTCAGAAAAATTATTACTTATATTTTATCGTCAGAAATATTTTCGAAAATCATCCCAAATTATTTGAAAGTGGCAATGAATTTGGAACGGAATTCAGGACCAAATATATCATAATTTTTATCCCAAAATTGCTCTGACGTATTTGCGATACCTGTCGTCGCAAAATTCGTCCCAAATATATATTATGTTTTATATAATTTTTTTAATATTTTATGAAAAATAAATTTTTGGGAATCATATTTTTTTCCAATAAAAGTATACTTAATTAAAAAAGTAAATAGTGTCATTTTACAAAGCACATAATTAAAAATTAAAATAAATCCTAATCTAATACTTCTGGCTTGTTCGAAAGCTCAGAGTCAGCAGCATCCTCAACCGTCGGTTGTGCTGCTCCCCATGAAAGACACGCTCCTCGAGTAGCTTCTAATAAGTTTCCTGAAAATAATTAAATAAATTTATTAATCAATAAATAATAAAATATATTAGTAAATAACTAATAAAACTTTATTATAAACTAAAATAGATTTGTAAAAATGATACCATTCAAAGTACTATAAACATATGGGATTTTTTGTCAAAGCAACACACCTTAGCAGAAAACCGTGATTTGCCCGGGTTTTTCTTGTCCTCCCAAGCAGAGGGGTCAATATTAGTGCCGTCAAAACTTGCAACTTAAAAAAAAACTAAAGTATAAATTAACTTCGACTACATAAGCATAAAACATCCCAGATTCACACATAGTCTGAGTTTCATTAATCATTTGACAACTGAATTTATAGACAAAGGAATACACATTTGAAAGCAATCCACCAACTTTAGACTTTGGACAAGTCGCAAAATTTAAAAGGAGCCTACACTTACACTGAACTATTTACATCTCATATATAATGCCCAACACCCAAACATCAAGTAAGTATATATACATCTAACTTTACGAAGACGCGTACATATTAATGTTAATTTTTCCAACTTATATACACCCAACCTGTAACAATCTAATTATATGAGATAGATAGATATTACTTTTGCTAACACAAGAAGATTGAGGAGTTGTTTGGTAGAGAATAGGGATAGATCTCAAGAAAAAAGAATGAATGCATATATATTAATTACACCAAAATCATTACTCAAGTAACTCAACATCTATATATCTTTGATCCCTTAGAATCTTGCAAGGAAAATTAAACATCAAATCCTACGTTTGAAGCCACAAGGCGAAAAGAAAGGAGCGCAAACACACACAGACAAACATGCATACAGTGAAAAATATTGGAATGCTGAGAAACCCAAATTAGGCAAGGCGAAAGCCCAAGCTGGGTAGAACAAACAGTCCCTCTGCTTGAAAAACACAGGAAGTCTGAAAACCGTCATGGCCAGCTCTTGCATTCCATTGAACATAACATTGATGAGACTGAAGAACAAGGCTCCCCAAAACTTGGAAGCGTCTTCTATTCTACCGGATTTCATCTCTGTTCTTAGGAAAACGGTTAAGGCAATGGTGGCCATTATTGTGATTTGTGTAGTCTTAAAGATGTAAATGAACGAGCTGCGCTTCATCAGCAGCCATTCCCAAAGCATGCTCTGAAGAGCTCCAGTTGGAATTGTCCGTATTTCTCTACTTCATGTACTAGCGGCAAGGATGCGTTCATTATCTTTAATCGATAAGGAAAAACTACTGAGTTATTTCTAATAGCCACTAGGGAGGGTTATGGGCCTCCATTATTCTTATTTGTTTAGAAAAAGTGTATTTTAAGAAAGCACTAGAAAGAAAACATACGGAGCAACAGAGACGAAAACCCGGGGTAAGGTCGGTTCTTATTAGGGTTTTGCTTACAGTATTAATGTTTTTCTATGGTTGTCTTTTTTTAAGATTTTTAGAAAGTGGTTTATAAGCTTATTCTTTTCTTTTGGCGGAGAGCAAGCAGGGGTTCTTGCTTTAACATCACACTATTGACCATCTAGGCCGAAAACATTCATCTTTTTAAATCCCAAGCTACTACAAAGAATACCAAAAGAAAGAATGTTAATCATAAATCTTGTGTGAGGGTGTACCCTTAGAGTTTTTATTTGGGAGAACCAAAATGTGGTCCTTATTATATACTAAAGATAATGTCGATGAGCGGAGGGCAGGGTCGAGATTAGATCTTCGAACATGTGACTGCTTTCAAAAGGAAAAATTTCTGGCTAGGGTGAGATATGATGATGAATGAAATATCGCGGGGGGAAATGAAGTAATAAAATATAGTCAATATGAAATAAATAAAAAAGACCCATTTCTGTCTCATATGGAAATAAGATGTGTTATGGACGTATTATCTTTTCATAGAAGCATTATAAGTTGTAAAATATTGATGTTGTGTTTAACGTTATTGGGGGGGGACAATGGGGTTTCCTAAACGCCACGAATTGTAGAAAAGAATCCTCAATCTATCAAATGGGAACTTTAAAAGTTGTAAAACAAGACATTTTTTTTAGTTTCTTTTACGGCTTTGGGGCGACATATCTCTTTTTAACAATTTAAAACTCTTTCTCATGAAAGGGAGGTGGGGGGTGAGGGGGAGAAGCACAGGGAGATCTAAACCTCTTAACAAGATGAATTGAGGATGTGAGTAAGATATCTTTCGATGGAGCTTACACAAAATTATTTTTTTTTAGAGCTATATAAAAAAATCAACCTGAAAAGGATATCATGCTGTCTTCCTTTATTAACAAAGGTTTTATAAAAAGGATCAAGCACCAAGTATAAGACCCAAAGAGAGACGTTAAAACAAATTACTTTAACGGGTATTATTTAAGGCAAGTCTGTTTATTATTGGGATAAAATTTTTACCGAAGGAAATTAATTTCTTTCGAGGGGCTAAGCGTTATTTCATACACAAATGAAATCAAAAAAAACTTTTAAGCTCTTAAACCTCTTTCATTATTTCTGGAAAAGCGCTGTGAGTAACGATGTTTCTTCTTTTTTTACTAAGAAATCTCTATCATGGAAAATGTCCAAACGTCTTGCGGGTGCGGACTTTATGCAATCTTTCAACGATTTATATTATAACAAGAACAAAACAATAAATTTTATTTAGTACCGGTTTTTTTAACACATTATGTGATTTGCTTGGGGGAAAAAAGTAACAAAAGATACAGAGAATAATAAAGAAGATTTCTTTGTTTTAAATTGGGCGTAAAAGTGTGTTAATTAGTAAAAGTCTTGAGTGTTACTTTAAAGCGCATTCCACATATTGACTCAAGAGGAATGCGCTTCAGAGAAAAGAGAAAAGGGAGTTTCTTTCAACGGTGGTAGGCTTATAAAGACACCCCCCAGATAAGAATACTGTGATTTTTAAAAAACTTCTTTCCAGAACGTTCTCACTCAAAACGCCCTCTTTTGTTGTAAGAACATATATCATGTAGCATCTGTATTTTATCGCATGGAAATCAGGTTTAATACCCTGCTTCTTATACCGTCTTGTCTACATACATCTGACAGCAATTTACATACCTCGTCCGACAACCAAAACAACTGCTCGCGAGAGAAATCCAGCTGTATCAACGTAACAATCACATTCAAACACAATAGTGAAGATTCTATTTTTGCAGCTAATATAAAAGCACACACGTCTATTGGGGAACAAATTCATGGAATTCATGGCCCCAAATACTATAAATAATTTCCCTCACCTGCATCTAGACATTACCAAGACAAAGTTAAACTCCAAATGATACCAACATCATACTCTGGAAAGAAAACCCCAACTACATTTGATATGTCAGAAAGATACAGAGATCTAAAAACAAGAGGCAAGTCTCAATTCACAACAATTCATTAAACAAAGACTCCTGATACATCGCATTTAATTAGAAGTACTTACCCTCAATCATCATCAGGTTTTCCTGCTAATGCTTTTAGCAATGTTGTTTTTCCTGAACCTGGCGGGCCAAGAAGTAGTGTCATCCTGAAAATAAGTTCAGAAATCGACGTTACAAAACCAGAAAAACCTAACTGATCAGAAGCACAAAATTTTCTTTTTCCTGTTTTAATCCGAAAAACCAATTTGCAGATTTATGAGCAAACCTTGATGGTCTCACAATATCACTAACAAGTATTCTTAACCACCTTTCTTCGAGGGTTATACATTCCCGAATGCAGCTCGGGCGGTCACGGGAGCGGGGGCCCCTACTCAATATCCCAATAGACATCCTACATTTTTCTCAATATTTCGCCCGAATTAAAAAAGAGAAAAACATAAATACAGAATGTCTTAAATAATAATCAAACATATCTTGTGGTAGCGTATGGATGGTAGTTGCGGAGACAAATAATTTGCGGTGCGTCAAAACTGATAATACCTCTGTGATCAAAAACATATTTAATTATTAATATATATACGAATGAACAATATTTAATGCAACGTTGGGAAAAAGAATCATGCGAAAGACAATTCCACATTAAATCTAATAATGACATAGAGCGACGAAAAGACCCAAAAAAATAGTCTTAATAAAGTAACAAATTCCATGAAATCATAATTTGGTTAGCGATAATGAAGGAATAAGAGCTAAATAGAATTTTGACATCAAGAAAGCGAGTACCCTCTAATGGTAATTGAGGTTGAGTTGAGCAGAAAGTAGGAATTGCTCTTGTTCCAACATATGCATCTCCGTCTATCGATAAATCTGTAAACCTCACTCAATCTTTGGATCTCAACCTTTCTCTCAATCCTGTTCTCTCAAATAATTCATCCAATCCTACTTCATAATAGGAACATACAACGGCCCACGCCCGCAACGCACACACACACATCATACTACTCTACTAAACACCAACCAATAATATATATATTCATAAATATAAATAACAAAAACTACCCACTAATTAAATATTTATATAATATAAATATATATAAGGAGTTGTCTTTTGTGTGATATTAATCTCAGACTTATTCCCGTCCTGATTCCTGAGTCTAATTTGAAAACGGAATCTTCTTCATATCATCCTCACAACCTTGAGAATGCATCTCCATCACTGTTCTTATCCTGCACACCAATGCTTGGACGACGTCCACCCCTCAGCCAAACCCATTTATCCATTTGCTCTCACCATGCTCATGCACTTACCCCCTCTATCCCGAGTACCGACTCCGCTCTCGACATTCTGTGCTTTTTCCAGAAAACCCATTATTTAATGCTTCATACCTACGTCAGATACGCCGTACCTGCCAGCCGCAGTGCTGCTCCTCAGCAAACAACGTCTCGTGTCGTGGCGCTTTTCCTGCCACACATCCCTATATGACTCTTGCTGTCCTTTGCCAGCTCCGCTATGCTGCTCATCGTCCGACCAGATCATCGGCCACCAGCGCCGCCGCATCTGTTAAGTATTGTTCTCAAATCAAACTCTTGTTTTAACACTCCGATAATTGTTTTGAGGTTGCTTTGGCGCAGCCCTTTTGGCATCCAGCACAAAGATACTACAAGTGTAGAGAAATACGGTCGCATGCGCTGTTTCTTACATTATGAACACACGCATGTATATATACACATATCATTACATCACTGGGTGGGTGGGGAGAGGGGGATGGGATGGAACTTGAAGTCTGGTCAAATTGGGCAACTAGCAGAGTTCAAATGTAGTTATAGAAGGTGGAATTGAAAATAAATGATAGAGGAGTAATGATCAAGTGTGTGTGTGTGTTCGGGAATGCGTTATAAGCTCGGGGAAATCAAAATGCGGAAGGAGTCGGTTTGTAGGCTCGTTAGACACGTGGAATGCTGGCATTGGAAGGATGAAGATGGCAATGTTTTGAGTGGATTAAAAGTGTAAGAGTGGGAGTTAGAGTTGACTACTGTACAACGCGCCGGGGGTGTTGTGCTTGCTGACCTGACCAGCTGAGGAAACTCCAACTCTCACTCCAATTTGGATGAAAAATATTGCCACAACAATTTAAATTTTATCACAAAAACACACATACAGTTTGCGATACTAACTGAATTATATTTTTTATATTTTTAAATTTCTTTATATATATATATATATATATATATATATAATAGGGTAAAATACATATTACCCCCTGTGATATACAAAGTGTTAAGTTCCTCTGATAAAAAAAATTACCAATAACCCCTGTAAAATTTAAAAATTGCATATTTGCCCTTAACCCGCTCCCCCCATTTTCTATCGCTTTTTTCTCCCATCCCCTATATCTCGACGTGTGCTTTCCACCGTTAGAAAGCCCTTCCAACAACATCATTTTGACTTCCACCCACCACCACCAATCACTCGTCCGTTGTGAGTAATCTCTATTTTTTGTTTATATTTTAGTATTTTTTTTTAACTAAATATATATTAAATATTATTATATATTTTAAATATGTATATTTAAATACATTTGATAATTTAGGGGCAAAAATACATATTTAGTTGCAGTTTTGGAACACAAATTTTACAGGGGGTAATAGTACCTTTTTAAATTTACAGAGGTTATATGGTATTTTTTATCACATGGACCTTTTGAACATTTGAGGTACAAGGGGGTATATGTATTATTATATAATATATATATAATATATATGACATATAATTAACTGAATTATATTTTTTATATTCTATTTTTAAAATATGTATAATTTAAAGACAATGGTAGTTTGGTTATTTAGGGACAAAATATGTACATAGTTGCATTTTGGGTGCATGAAATACAATTCTAAAGGCGATGGTGTAGTGTACAATTTTACAGAAAAATATATAACATCTTTTTTATCATATGAACTTATTTGAAACATTTCAAATATCCCAAAAATAATATGAATTTTACCCTAAATACATATGGGGTGTTGGGTGAAAACGTCAACTAGAAATTGACAATTTTAAGATGAAGAGCATATGCCGTCAAATTAGACATTACTTTGATAATTGAATAACATTAGCATTAATATCTGATTGAACACATAACCGATCGAAGCTGGGTCCTCCTATTTAATCTATTAATTATAGAAATATAAGCAAGCTAGATATTTTTATTTTGATGAGAAATTGACCCTACCTAGCCAACATTAATTTTTTTCAAGACTTAAGTTTACTTGGTCATATCATATTGTACGTACCTACGCCTTCTAGATGCCTGCCCATACATATATATATAATCTATTTCCACATGCATGTGTACATAGGGAATTATTGAATTATTCACAAATTTTGAATATTGTCACTTTTAATTTCGAGAACCCCTTTATTAATAAACTTTATCATTCATCCACTAGGCTTTACGTGCCTTTTCACTAATGGACCCCACCCCATCTTTCATAAATTAAACTTTTAAACCCTAATAATTGGTTTTTAATTTTGCATTCACTAGAAACTTTTAAATTATTTAAAAAATATCATAAATATTTTAATATTTTTATGAGTTATGAAATATGGATAGTGTTCCACGTCAGCATTAATTGCAAACAAAAACACTTCTATCTTATGTTGAAATTAGATTTGTTGGACGTGAGACTGAGCATGATGATCGATGACCATCGTCAAATACGGTGAACCTCCTCCTCCTCCTCCGCATTCTCATCCAAAATAAATCAATGCCATCTTCATATATGATACTGTACCGTTTCCATTTCTTATTAATAATATTTTATAGTATTGTTTAAAATATATAAAAATGTTGAATTTATATAAATAACATACGAAATATAATACCTTTTGTAAAAATTTGAAAGTTTCACAACAATGAAAAATTATTAAATAATTATGTATAAAGATAATTGTTATGCTGATTTTATTTTTTAATTAGTGTTTTAATTTTAAAATAAATAAAGAATTGATGGTGAGATGATGCCAAACTAAATGGTAGGGGAGTTTGATATGTATGTACTATGAGGTGTACGTGCATTAGGTACTTGTACATTTTGCCGTCTGCCAACCACTAGGAGGAACATCATTTTTTACGTACATTGTTTGATATCAACCAAATTGCAATGTAATATTCCATTTTCATACTGTTAACACCCAAATTTTGAAATAAATTATTAATTAAATTAAAATAAATAGGTTAAAAATTAGGTTCCAAAATAAAAATTCATTTGAGTTTTTTATACTTTGAAAATAATGAATTCATGAACCCCCAAATTTGGGTCATATGGAGTCAATTCAAAATAATATAAAGTTATTATATTTTATTATGGATTGATTAAGTTGAGCTCGATGCATGTTCAAATACAGTCTATTGGAAAATTAATTCATGTCAAGCCCATGGTGTATAAGCACGAGGAAATGAGCTTGAGCTGCCTAAAGCCTTACTCGCGCCTATAAAAAAGAGTCTTCCCTATCACATATATGTAACTTACAACACACAAGATAAGAAGTCACAATAAATCAACGGACTCAAGTCCAAAAGCTCTCCACCACAACAAGCAAGCATTGCAACCGTGATATATGTCTTTCTCGATTTCAAATAATAAATTTCAAGATGACACTAGTTTGCTTTAGAGGAGATTAACACATCTAAAAAATTAAGCCATTGAATCAATATTTGAAGCGAAAAATCAGGGATTTAGTTTTAAATCAGATATTGTATCCATTTTTCTTTTAAATCAAATAAAATCCATTTGCCCATATTTTTCTTCTTTTATAATTATTTTAGCAGCCACAAAATTTTGTATGAACACATATCAATTAAAAAATATAAATGTAATAATATATATATATATATATATATAATATTATTAAAAAAAAAAGAAATAAGCGTGTACATTCATTAAATACCCTATTTTGGCACGTTGGTAATAATCAAAATTTCAAAATTCATAATTTGATGAGTTTTAGAGATGGTTCATATGTATTTTCATCGTTTCAAGCAGAAGAAAATATATAAAAATTAATTTGACTCCTTTTTTTAATAAAAAGAAAAAAGAAAAAAGCCACTTAATAAAGTAAAAGTACGATTGTTGAAATTAATAATGAATATATAAATAATAATTATATCATTCCCAAGAATCCCCAAACTATGTATACTAACAATTACACATATTTTTAATTCTGATTAGTTTTCACTTTCATCGTTGTAAATGCTTTCACGCATAAAATTTTGGCATCAACAAGACTGAGTCCAGTCCATTTCTGTACATATAAAAAAAGAAACAAAACATTTCACGATGAAATATCAAGAATGGGGCCAAAGAGTAGAAAATTGCGACCCCTATCACTGTCTCATAATTAAAATCTGTTGAGTGTGTGTGTGTGTGTGTGTTGATAACTGTGTCATGATTTATTACAACAATTTAATGAAACATATATATATATATATATATATATATATATATATAGTTGTAACAATTAGTGATATAGATAGTTTAGTTCATCATCATCATTGCATTTATTTGACTGGTCAAGCTGCTAATGAGGAAAATTTCTGTGTCTTTTAACATAAAAAGATATTTTTGTACTTGTTTTATATGAGTTCCTCAATTTCTCTGTATTTTCAACCCATATGTTGCAATTCTCACTGGTTTCCACTTCTGAAAATTGTCTTAAAGTCCACCAACGTATTTTGGTATTGATCCTGATATCCTTGAATCTAGAATCAGAAGCTGTCGGGTGGTTTCGACACTTTGTGATCTGATTGTGTGGTAAATTATAATGAGTTTTTTTTTATAAGTTTGATATGATTATAAATACTCTTCATTATTAAAAAAATTATAAATACTTCATGATATTTAATGAAATTGTGTAATGTTTGGATGGAGATCTAAAATAATCAACTTTGCCTTGCTGTATTTTTTTTTTAAAGAAAATTATAAAAATCCGAATGAGGTGAACGGAAAATTTTTAAAACTTTTAAAAAAATTATCAACGTAATCCATAATACATAAGAGTATTTTTATTTGTTCACAAGAATATTAATAATTTTTTTAACAATAAAAATGTATTTAGAGTGCTCGTTGTAATTTAGCCCAAAGATTGTTGGATTTGAGAGAATTTAGAAGTCAAAGAGAAGATATATTTTAGATGGGCTTCCGGAGATGATAGCCCTAAAAAGACTCGTTGTTTCAGCCATATTAATAAGGATCCAGCGAGAAGATGTTATGGGCCTACGTTGAAGTCCAATGGGCTTTGCACGTTGTCCTAAAAATCCACCCCAAACTTCTGGACCTGGGTCCCAGAACGGACAAGCACCCGGATCTTCCAGCCTCTTCGTCACTGTATTGAACTCCGCTCATTTCATTGCTCATCCTCTGCTGTTCATTCTCGCCGGGATTCTCAACGCTTGCACGCAGGCAAGTCTCCTCCGAACGCTTGGTTTTGTATAACTAATAAAAGTTTAGCCTTTTTTTTTTTTTTTTTTTTGGCTTTGCTTATTAGCGGATTGGATCCATCCATCTGGGTGTATCCATATGTTTGATGAAAAAAATGTTCTTGTTTTAGGAGAGTAATTGGCTACTAAAATCTCACTTTTGTTCATGTTTAAGAATGTATATCCTGCTGTTATGCCTATGTTGTAATGTCTTCGACCCAATTCTGTCGTTGTACAACGTTTGTTTATTAGGATTAGATGACCAACGTGGTAATTACAGAATCAAGGGCGGGTTTACTAGGTCTTGTAAAACTTAAGTTTGAGTACTTGTGCTTGATTGTAGTGGATTCATGACTATCCTCCCCCCTCCATTACATCATTGTTAGATGGTGAAGCTGTCAGGCATAAAGCTGTTCCTGCCCAAGATTTAAAGCTTGTGTAAAGAAATATCGAGCTTGATAGTGGTTTATTTGACGAAGTTGAAAGAACAATTAGATTAGAAACTTTAGTGCTAATCTTTTATGCAATTGGTTTGGAGGGGTAATTTGCACGACTAAGTTACTTGTTCCGTAAAACTTACTTTATTGGGTAGTTTCGAGTTGTTCCTCTCTCATACAAATATTGCGAGTTTGTTAACATATTACAAAAAATGCAGGATGTCTGAACCACCGTTTAGGCCAAGAGAGAAGCTCGTTGAAAAGCAGAAGTTTTTCCAGAGCATTCATAAACACACGTATTTGAAAGGACCATATGACAAGATCACCTCAGTTGCTATTCCTCTGGCGTTGGCTGGTTCTTCCCTCTACCTGATCGTGAGTGCTTCTTGTGCTCTTCTAATAGATTTGTGAGCATGGATAAGTTTGATGTTAATTGGTTTTTATGGAATCACCAGGGCAAAGGGATCTATAACATGTCTCATGGGATAGGAAAGAAGGAATGAGGAGATTGTCTTATGCTGACTGAGAATCTCTTTTTTGTTCTTCAAGTATCTGCATATTAGATGCAAATAATTTCTTGAATGCAGACATTCTGTGAGTAGTTTTTCATGCGTCATCTTTGTTGTCGACGACATGATTGTATTATACGTGACGTTTGGCTTTCCTGTATCATGACTTTGTGATTTCGCTGGATGGAAGTATGTCTTCCATTGATCATAGTTCCCTGCATCCTAACACAGAGGTCTTGACTAATTCTTGGCTTTTATTAGTCAATGAGTTTGGCTGAAAAAGATCCGAGTAGAAGAAGGAATTTGGTATAGATCCCTTCACCTCCACGTGTGTCATTTTATGATAGGGGATATATTTTTACATCAATACCCTTAAAAGTTGGTGTCTATTAGACCCGACTCAAAGAACTCATTTGTCCTGGTTGGGTAGCGACTCGACTGAGAACTAATCAATTTGGGTCAGATAGCAACCCGACCTGCTCAAATGACCCGGACTTATTATCCGACTTAGAGAACCTATCGATCCGAGTCGGGTCGCCCGGACCCACGACCCGATTGTTGGGGACTGTTGACTTGTTTGATCTACCAAGTACGATCCTGACACGTGGTACAATGCAGGTATACCTCTTCAGATAAGTTGGTGGACCCACATACAAACATTATAAGTACCTAATCTACATCTCATTTGGGGTAAGACATTTATTACACTGAAAATTCATATTAGGTCGATGTGAGCTCGCATTTAAATATTTTTTTCTATCTCAAATTTTTTCATTGAGTTGGGTATCGGAGGGTTTTAATTGAGAATCTCCCAACAAGTCTAATGATCCGCCATCTTTTTTCAAGTCCCAAACCTTTTCATTTGCTACCCGAATCATTTGCCATCTTCACTTATCTCTCCAAGTTAGAATTATATGTTAAGTTGTTTTTACATCTGGAATTAGATTTAGCAGCTCATAGGTATGCTCTATAGTAGGGGTGGCAAATGGGCGGGTTGGGTTGGGTTGGGTTTGGGTTTGGGTTGGGTCCAAACGGGTCGGGTCCAAAATGGGTTGGGTCCAAAATGGGTCTAAATGAACGGGTCCAAAATGGGTTGTGTTGTAAATGGGTCGGGTCGGATTAGTATAAACCATTTTATTAATTTAAATTTTAAAATTTCACACAACGAAAAGAACAAAGGACAATACTTGAACTATTGAAAAAGATAATTACTACTTACAATGTAATACAACAAAATTTGTATTATATGTCATTTCTGTCTAATGACCATGTACATTAAGATTCTGTTTAACAAAATACTACATTTTATCAAAATAATTCATAACATTTTAAATGCTCATTTTGAATGAATACAAAGTTGTGCAACTAAATTCTCTATATTTGTTGAGAGACAATTTTTATCTTTATCTTCATCATCTTCAAAATCATAAAACTGTATATGAAATAAAATAATCACATAAAAATATAAAATCACTAAACAATTAAAAATAATAAGAATAACATTATAAATAATTTAAAATATAGTGTGTGAGTGTGTGGGTGGGTGGGGAGGGGGGAAGAGGGTGGTGGGAGAGATGTAAAAGTGTGTGTACGAGAGAGTAGCTGTTTTGTGTTGTGTGTGTGTGTGTGTGTGTGAGAGAGAGAGAGAGAGAGAGAGAGAGAGAGAGGGGAATGTGTGTGAAAGATATGTGAGAGAATGTGTGTATATGAAAAGAAGAGTTTGTGTGTGAGAGAGATGTGTGAGAGTATGTGTATATAAAAAAGAGAAATAGTGGGTTTTATAGTTTTTTTTTTAGTTTAGTTTATGGGTTGGACCCATATCTAACCCATTTTCAATTCATATACAATCCATACTTAACCCATATCCAACCCATACAAAATATAATTTTATTTAATTTCAACCCATATCAACCCATTTTAAAAATTAACCAATCCAACCCAACCCAAAACTAGTTGGGTTGTGTTGAACCCATGGGTCTCAACCCATGTTGACACCTCTACTCTATAGTCTATAATTGAGGACAGGTGGATGCAAATTTCCCACGACTCCTATGTTGCCAAGATAGGAGGATTTCCCAACGGTGTCGCCTGTACAGGGTTTTGCTTTTGGATGAAAACGGATTTTTCTTACACTAGTACTTGTGATTGGCATGCAGTCTATTCTTAAATTACAGTTCAATTTTATTATATATATATATGTGCATTTTTTAATTCCAAACTGTGAATGTCGATCACACGTCAGGATAAGCGTAATGTGACTGCCAAAATGTAATAATAGGTCCGAAACATTGCTTTTGTAGGGTTATATTTGTGATAAGTTGAATACGTGTGCGAGTGGTACAAGTGTGAGGTTTTAAGTTTTGAAATCCATTCCACATATTTGAAAATGACGGGGAGTATAGTGTAATTGATCTAGTTTGCTTCATTAATTATGCATTCAACTCCATATTTTTCTAAATTCAATAAAGAAACATTCAATTTTTTTTATTTTATTTTTGGTGCTTTTCGTTATCTATATCATTATTGTACTAAGGGTAAATTACAGTCATTTTTTTATAAATTTAATATAATTATAAATATTTTATTACTATTTAAAAAATTATAACACCTCCCTCATTATAACATACCTTTGCTAATGAGCTAATCCTATTAGGCTTTTATTCAATTTTATTATGAAATGATTAAATTGTTTTTTTAGATTGTGAATTATAATTCTATATATTGTAAAATATTTTATAGACTAACATTTCTTATGGGTTATTTATTTTACCTATCTTTAAAAAAAAATTATTTTTCAAGAAGTTTGAGTAAGGGCAAAATAATAATATTTAGTTCACAACTAGGGGTTATATTTTGGAGGAGGCTGTAGTAATTTATTTTCATATTAAATATTTAAATATATTTGAATTAAAATGGGACCGGAAATAATTTGCTATATTTAGTCATGAACGAATTAAGGATTTTACAATTACAAGAATCATATTATATAATTGAGTTCTACCTTTCTTTTCTTTTTTTTCCATCTTATTGCATTGAGGTTTGAGGAATAGTATCAATGACTTTTGTTTGAGTGATGAAGTTGAAATTTCACAACAAAGAGGTCATGGCGCTCGTGAATTTGAATTGTACGGAAGTAGGTACATGCCTAATCTACTCTTTGCTATAGAAAAACTAATGTACTTTGCATTTGGGCCCCCTAATTTTGTTATAATTGATTTGGGGCCTCCAAATTTCCACTTGTGGAACCTGACAAGTGACAAACCAACTGAGCCCTTTTATCCGCTAACCCAACTTTTCATATCAAAATAAATGTATTGTTGAATAAACGGTTAAAATAATGAATTAATTTCAACTCTTGCACTGAATGCATCAATCAATGCACTCACATGCCTTTCCTGCAAACCCTATTTCTGACCCATTTTTTGCACCACAACTCCGCCATTCGTGTGGGTCGGGTCTTTTGCGCCCCGATTCTGTACCCGAAAACCCAGAATTATGTGACGATCCAATTATATGAAATATTATTCGTATTGTATCATAAAACAGCGGAAAAAATTACCTTTAAAAGACCCTAAAAAATTTGTCTGGTAAAAACATAATTAGTTTTATTTCCTATAAGACCATTACTAGTTTATTTTTTTGGAAATACATATTTAGAGATGTGAATTATTGTAAAAGTCAGGTAATATTAACATGCAGCTCTATATTTTGAAATTCGAAATTTGAGGAAATAATGAGCATTTAAGTTTAGGCGTGTTTCTGCAGAATTAATTTATTAATGTTTAAATGCGAATTCAAAATGAGTCTGCAAAAGGCAGTAGTTGGACAGTGAAGTCTTATTACATACACTGCTTCTTACTCTCTACCAAACTAACTTCATATATATTTATTTTCATAAAGTGCCATTAATTTTATTTAATCAATTCTTGATTTTTAAATGTAATACTTATTAATGTATATCTTTTTTTTCTTGTTTCTATATATATTTTTTAACAAAAAGAAATAGAACTTGTGGTCGAGTCAATTCAATTTGGCATGCATTTTTACGGAACGATTCATTTTAATTCATTTAGTTGCTAATTAAGAGTTCATTTTCTTCTAGCTCGTTTATTTTAAATGGGTGCTCTGTTAGAATTATTGAGTTTTAAATTCATACATTTTTTATATTGTAAAATATTTAAAGAAGTTTATATGTTGATCCAAACGTCATCTTTATTTTTATACAAAAATATATTCAAGCATTATTTGGTCCGGAGATTGCATAATTAATTATAAAATAATGAATTTTCAATTGTGTTTGGAATTTCAAAATCTTTTAACTAATTACGCCAATGCATATTTTAGTTCAATTTCAAACACACTGTCCTCTTACGATTAACAAATGAACTAAAAATTTTTTTAGTGAATATAATGATTTTTTACTGAACAGAATAATTATGGTAGGATTAAATACTACGAATTTTCAACTTCAATTAAAATGTGATTATTAAAAAAATAATATAAAAATTGTACATTTATTAGGAAAAAAATAGATTTAAAGTGTCCAATCGTAGAATGAAACGAGGCATAATAATCCTAATCTAATCCAATCTAGAATTAGAAACTAAATGAAAGAAAAGAAAACTTTGTACCTCTCATCATAGTCCTGATTGATTCTTGATCAAAATGGGACCAGTCAACCCATAATTCGACCTGCCCTTTAATTGGGGTAGATGTCCCTATTTTGGTCAATAGGGGGACACACCCCAAAAACACCACGGACCTATCATATTTAACTAATATATCATCAAAATTATTTATTACATTTTCAATACAAACAAATATTTTTTATTTAATTAAGAACATATATAATATAATGCCAAATAAATAAATATATAAAGAACACAGGTGAATAAAAAGATCGTTATTATATTTATATAAGTGGGACTCAAATTTATAATTTTAATCAATTTTTTTAAAATGCCGAAGAATGATTATTTGACCATTAATGGAGTGCTAATTAGTCTTAAGAAGAAATCCCATGATTGATGCTAATCAAGGGGACATAATGTACTACTTACTTAACTTACTAAAATAATTAATTATTTAGGTATAAGTGCATGCTTCCCCAAAAACATGTTGCAAAATATATTTTTGTAAAAAATAAAAATTAAAAAAAATTGTGGGTCGGTTGAAGTGATATATCTATTTGATTATGTACTTTTACGTCGTACGTACTCTTGTTATAACTATTACAACTATTTGTGTTAATATAATAAATCTTTAAATGCTTTATTAAAAAGAGAAAAAGGAATATTATGAGGGCTAATTATTAGGATTAGGTACAATGCCATCTTTTCCCTATTTTTTTTTTTCATAGATGCGTCAATGTTGAAATTCATGATATAATTAATTATAATAAATTATTTTTTTTATAAAAAAAATAAGTAAATGAAGCCTATATCATTTTAAGGGTTAATGTGTACGCATCTCTACTCTATAAGAAAAAAATTAATTTAAAATAAAATAAAAAGGGTTAAAAGACCTCTCTATTAATGCACTTCCACTCGAGCTTTTAATTTATGCGGGCGACACCCCAACTTCTTTAAAATATTCTCCTAAACCCACTAATTCCATCTTTTTTTTACATAATATTCTTTAGAGATTAGAAGTAATTGATTATTGATATTTTAATCATCTTATAGCAATAAATTATTTTTACAGTTATGTCCTTTTAGTTTTATATATATTAGATGATGAATAATTATTTTAAAATAATTGTCCGATAATGTGAAGATATACATATAATGTGCACGTTTATTTGTCTAGGGAATGTTATAAATTGCTCGGACATAGATTAGTAGGTTATATTGTTATGATATATAGAGACAATAGAAAAAAATAAATAAAAAAATGGTATTCTCATCATTTCTCATTTTTTCTTAAGTTGAATGACGAACATAATTGTAAATGTATAATTCAAAAAAATAACTAATTATATAATAAATAAATTATATTTATTTTATAATTAATTTACTTCTATCAAACTTATTTTAAATAAGAATTTAAAAAAAAAAAAAAAAGTGCATTAGCCTCTATATGTAGGTTGTTGGAGTGTTGTTGGAGTGTCCGCATTTGATCTTTATTTTAATATAGAAAAATAAAAATCGAAAAAAGAAAGAAGAAATACGACACGTCTCGGGCCCAATGCGCCCTCCTATAATTCCTCTAGTTTCCTGAACATCCAAGAGACCAACCCCCACGTTGCCCAACCCTTCTTTTCCGGCCCAATGAACTCTCCTTTTCCAATTCCTTCTCCAATATATTAATCACACTCGCCACTCCCAAGCACTTCCTCCATACCCACCCCCACTTCCTCAACTATGGCGACGGAGCTACTGCCCGACGACATAGCCGACGACCTCCAAAGCATGAGCTTCAACTCCACAACCACCACCACAGCCACTGACATCCACCGCTCCACCAGTTCCGGCTCCGACTGGACTTCCTCCTCCGCCCATTTCCCGTCCACAACCACCCCCAAACCCCATTCCTACACTACCCCCTCCGGGGACCCTCGCTGGGACGCCATCCGTCGCTTCCCGTCTCTCTCCATCGCCGACCTCCGCTTCCTCCACCGCCTCGGCTCCGGCGACATTGGTTCAGTCTACTTAGCCGAACTGAAGCCGCCTCCGCCACCCTCCATCGTCCTCCGAGCCGCCGAAACACTCCCACGGCGCTCTTCGCGGCCAAGGTGATGGACAGGAAGGAGCTGGCGAGCCGTAATAAGGAAGGGAGAGCGAGGACCGAGAAGGAAATTCTCGAAATGTTGGACCATCCGTTCCTGCCCACGCTCTACGCCGCCATCGACTCCCCAAAATGGTCGTGTCTTTTGACGGAGTTCTGCCCCGGCGGAGATCTCCACGTCCTCCGCCAGCGTCAGCCCTGTAAACGCTTCCCGGAGTCCGCCGTCAGGTGCGCAGTTTCAGTCATATCTTTAACACCATTCCCCTCTCCGTTCGTCCATTACAGCGTTATTTTTTTAAGTCTCAAGAGTAATTTCCACGTAATGGAGGAGTGCTATTGTGTGTCGCGCTTGCATGCACTAATCACAAGGGATTAATAAACCACATTAATCTCCAATAATTTGATCAATGAAGTCATTTTAATAGTAATGGGGCCAAAGGTAGATTCATTTTAACATTTTGTTAATGCAATTTATTAATTAATCACATTATTATTTAACTATTTATTTTGGCATTTCTTGTATTCACAACATACCTATATTGAACTATTTATGGTAATTATTTTTATCTTTTTAATTTAAGTAAGGTAGTGGGCTCACTCTGAATTTTTATTTTAATTTGATACTATACTTCCTACATTTCTAACATATATATAGAAATATACGTGTATAAACTTTCATAGTATTGGTTCTTTTAACAAATATTTTATGCATATATGGAGTTTATGTTAATGAACTACTTAGTAATTAAAGCATGCATAATTGCAATTTTATTGTTTAATTAGTTGAGTTGATATGAAAATTGAATATTACAAGAAAATATAATTATTTATAGTATAATTACTTAACGTAATTAAATTATTTGTACGATAATTTTGTATTAGTTAAAAAAGAGCGTTGGAGATGAAGGGAGGGAAGTGTAAGGAATTTTTGAAAATATTTTGTGAGTGTTGGATCTTTGGATATGATAAGGGAAATTGACAGCAATGAGAGTGATGTGTCACAGGGAAGCGGGGTCCACCACCTGTTGTAGGAACTGGTGAACATCACTTGTGGGGCCCCCCATCTGTCTTCTCTGTTCAGTCTTTTAGGGAGAGGGAACTGAAATATACTGTAGGGTGAGAAACACTGGAGCACTTTCCCTTTTTGAAGGAATGTGAAAAAAGGCCGGGTGATATAATAGTAAAATTTTCAGATTCACCTGTCTCGTGGAGTTATGATCACACGTGCTAGGGTGCACGTGAGCCCACGATTCTTAGGTAAGAAATCAAAACTATGATTGGAAATTACTGTGATGCCCCCCCGATGAGCTCAATCATTGAGATTGAATAATTTGCGTTTCGAGGTGTGTAATTCATTAGTTGTAAGAAACTGATCGAATAAAATAAGGAATGTGCAATGACTTAGTTGGTATCTAACTATAAGAATAGCTATTACATGGTAAAGGGCATAACAACAAACGTGTGACATGTGTGTGCTATGATTACTCATATTACAGTTGGAATATTACTATTGTGGTTGACCTATGAAACATGCAACTAAATGTTCACGTGGTGTTTGTATTATTTATTGTTGTCCTAAGGCAGGGGATTCTTCACAGTAGAATGGTTTCATTTGTAGTTGTATTTTCTATTTTGTCCCTATTCATAATTATGTTCTTGATTATTATGCGCGAGAGCAGGGGAAATGACTTCAGATTTGGTCGGATTGAGCAAATTACATGCAAATGCGATGATTTGTTACTAAGTTAATCATTATTTTTTAATTTTACACCAATCATATAAGAAAAGTATTATATTTGTCGTGTAATTGGTTCAAATACGGCTAGACATGATTTGGACTAGAATGTCTTTTATGGAATGAAGTTTTGCCAACTTTTTTGCTGAATTTGGGGGATTCCTTCCATTTCTTGGAACTTTTTTCATTTGTCATGGCCCCCCCTTGAGATTATAGAAATTATGTTGTGGCCCCTAGTTTATTGGATATTTGACAATTATGCCATATTGATGCTAGTGAAGCTATGAAAGATAGGGACAATGTGGGTGCTGGCTAGTTCAAGAAGGGGTTTGTCAGCCTGTGGGGACTGAAGTGATTTGAATTTTACATCTTTGTCCTAATTTGGCAATGTTATGGATCTTAGTTGTACTTAATCTCACATAATATTCGCTAAACATTAGGTTGTTGGCTTAAAGTAGCTTCTTCTTTGGACTAATTCAGTTCTTAGGAACAAATGGTCCAGTTTCTTTTGTAGTTAGCAATTTGTCTTCTTTTTAAAGTTTAGAAGGATTGAGATGAAAATTATTCTCTCAAGATAGACAATGCATTATTGCACCGACGTTTCACTTTCCATGAGTAGTTGTAAGACATCTTGCTAATGCAACTGTATGTTGCAGTTCAACACTGCAATTATACATAAATATTCTTGAATAAGAAACTACTTTTAACTTGATATTTTGTCTGAATTTTCATACTTTTTTTTTTCTTCATTTGTTAAATAGTGGAAAAGAATCAAAATCAGGCTCAGAAAGTAACCACAGAAACACAACAAGATGGAATAATCAGCACTAAGTGTTGAGTTTTAGAGGACAATAGGGCTGAGGACCCCCCAACTTGTATTCATATTTCCTTTACATAGGATTTCTTTTTTCCTTTGGGGGGTAAGAGGGTTCGACACCCATAAATAGAGTTCACTAAAGGGGAAACACATTGGTCCCTTCTTCATATGATTAACACATGATAGAGTACTTAAGATATAGTAGCAAATATGTGTTAAATATTTATCATGATCCTGTGTAATAAGCTTAGGACAATGATGTCTGCTGTGTTTTAAACATAAATCTCTTAGTTACGGGAAACTGTGACAATTTGGTCCCAATGCTTTTGGCTGAACCCTGACTAGTCAATAAATCATAAGTTCTCAACCAATTTTTTGCTCAACTTGTTCTTCAGTAAATTTTGGAGAAAAAACATCTAACTTTTTTGTGCATAGATTTTTTTTATTGCAAGTTTCAGTGGCTATTCCCGTTAAATTGTTATGTAGGATTGATAACCTATTTCATGGTATGATTACCAGGTTCTACGCATCCGAGGTTGTGGTGGCCCTAGAATACGTCCACATGATGGGAATCGTCTACCGTGATCTCAAGCCTGAGAACGTGTTGGTCCGGTCAGACGGTCATATAATGCTAACTGATTTCGACCTCTCCCTAAAATGCGACGACTCGACTTCCACTCCAGCTCAAGTAATCTCCACCCAAAACCCGCCCAACGCACCACCACCTAGTGAATACGCCCTCGACCCCCCATCATTCAGCTCGACCTCTTGCATTCTTCCTAACTGTATTGTCCCAGCCGTCTCATGCTTCCACCCTAAGCGCAAGCGTAAAAAGAAGACGGGCCACCATGCAGGCCCAGAATTTGTGGCCGAGCCGATTGACGTCCGCTCGATGTCGTTTGTTGGAACCCACGAGTATTTAGCCCCGGAGATAGTCTCGGGAGAAGGGCATGGTAGCGCAGTGGACTGGTGGACTCTAGGGATATTCATTTTCGAGCTGTTCTACGGTGTGACACCATTCCGGGGCATAGATCATGAGATAACCCTAGCTAACATTGTGGCCCGGGCCCTCGAGTTTCCCAAGGAGCCAGTGGTCCCCGCCTCGGCCAAGGACTTGATATCACAGTTACTCGTGAAGGATCCGAGCCGGAGAATGGGCTCAACGATGGGTGCATCGGCCATCAAGCACCATGCATTCTTCCAAGGAGTGAATTGGGCACTCTTGAGATGTACAAATCCACCATTCGTTCCTCCTCCGTTCACTCGAGATGTTATGTCCGACGAAAGTTGCCCCGATACTCCCGTGGACTATTACTAGTGAGAAAAGAAATTATTGACTGAAAAAGTCGAACTTATATGTAAATAATTTAATGCTCAATGGCTATTAATTTTCATTCCACATATGTTTATTATTTTGGTCGAGTCAGTTGTTTGCTAGCCCATGTTTTGTTGCAATAACAGGGCGACAGGGGAAACTTCGTTTGAAGTTTAATTCAAGCGACAAGGATGTTTGTATATTATCCCGAAGTCAATGTTGCCATTTGTTGCTGTCATGGGATGTCGACAGCGTGCATGTAAACAATGACAATGACAGCCATTGCATTGCATGAGGAAAACCACTAGCTAGCAGCTGTGATAGGCTTGTTCAATGATAAAGTTGAGGCTTTGAGTTTAGGTCTTGTCTATTTTAATGTAATAATCTGTTTGGACGGTAGTCTATGTCCTTACATTTGTAAGTGAATTTAATTAGTATTAGAAATCTCAATATACCAATTAGTTAAGGTGGGAACTAAGAACTTTTATGATTAAAGGTTT
Organism: Sesamum angolense; assembly: GCA_034509725.1. Taxonomy (NCBI): domain Eukaryota; kingdom Viridiplantae; phylum Streptophyta; class Magnoliopsida; order Lamiales; family Pedaliaceae; genus Sesamum; species Sesamum angolense. The sequence goes on from JACGWL010000002.1 coordinate 19,667,079, forward strand.
ACAAATATTGGACAATTGTGTTTTTTATTAAATCCAATTATTACATTATGTGATATATTTAAATATGGAAGAGTAAATCCAATAAAAGGTAAATAAAAGAAAATCTACCATGAAATATATGTGGTGCACACTTTTTCATTTTCATTGAATTGTCTCAATTTGAGAGTTTTTTGTCTATTTTAGTCGTAACCTCATAAAACTTTTTATCGGAGAGTTTCCAAACTTATATATTCTCAATTTCATCTTCTTAATCCAATGTAGGTGGACATTATACGCTTATAATTAAAAAGCTCCCAAATTGAGAAATTTGATGACAAAGACCTTGCAATCTTGTAGTAAACGATGCCAAATGATATGACTTGTACTTTTTCGATCTTGATAGATGTCTTTATGTGCAGTATTATCTGTTTTGATTTAAAATTTATGATTTGATTTTTAAAATACACTCGCTAGAGAGAATCTTTAAACGTACATATGTTCTTGCATATGTCCATCATCTCTATACAAATTTGGGATGATAGTACGCACTTAACACCATAAGGCCTCCAAAATGAGGGATTTGGTAACGTTACATGGATTCATTCTCGAGAAAAATGTTATAGTGTGCACTTTTTCATCTCAATGAATGCCCTTATACAAAATAATATGATCCGCTAATAATTCGAATCTTATATACGTGTCATTCACAAGATGCATGGTAGATAAGGAATTTTTGACATTATATATTTACTCAAATCTCTAACCATAGTTCAGAATAAAACAATAGTACATACCCGTCCGTTGTCATTATATCTGATATGGGATTTTATTATTATTAAAGCGTTGTGATAATAAAAAGAGGAAAATTGAATGATGAAAACTACTCCTACGTCAAAAGTATGAATATTTTGGTAGTTTGTGGTTCTAATTTGTGCATGATTTTGGCGTAAGAGAGGAAGATTTTGGGCCTCAAATGGTGTTGCGAAAATGGTGTGGAAAGCTGCTCCACCACCACGTGGTTTTGTATTTATGGCGGAGGAATGTAGGGTTGGGATGTCTCCTAATGACCTAATCAATGATGCAATTTCACTTTAATCAATTTCGTGATGCGAAAATACCAATAATTGGGGTTGGTGTACGATTAGTTCACGGTAAGATGTACCTTTTGTCTTTGGGATTCCTGACGATGCGTATAAATCGTCATATCCTTAGAAGTACAATTTAAAGTCCATTTCGTGTTTGAGATATTAACCATCCCACTATTATACTTCCAAACTTGATGCTTCATCTACACTCTACACCTTTCCTTCAAAAAAAAAAAAAAATCTACACTCTACACCTTTTTAAGTTGAAGAACAATTGTGGAAATATACCTTTTTTGTTACATTTTCATTTTCAGTTTCCATTTTTAAAATTAGAATTAAAATAAAATCACGTATATTTGTGTATATTTTAATTAAAAACATTTTCTTATCATTTCCATATGAATCATTACTTTTATATATATATATACATAGATGTATATAACATTTTTATTTAAGGTTACATTGTGCAAACCCTCTATATAATTTGAGGGTGCAAAATTCATTGTCCTTAATTCTCATGAGCAACGATTCCTAGTTACGTAATGGAAAAAATCGAATGAAAGAATTATGAAAAATTAAGCATCCTCATCTATGACATAAGGCAAGTAAAATATAATTAAAAGAACCTAACATTTTTGTCCCAAAATCCAAAAGGGGATGTTGACAACAATTGCTATTCATATGACGACACACAAATAGAAAGCTTGATTTTTCTCTCTCAGAGATCAAGACATTCTTAAGTACATAAGTATCCGTGCTGACGGTAATATCTGATATTTATTTAGTGCACCATATAATCTTTAGCCTATTGCAAGTATCTTTGCGGCCCCAAGAATGTTCTGTTTTAGATGTTTGGTATTAACAACTTAAGAACACCAGTGGTAGTACATACAAATTTCACAATCAATCAAATAGAAAGTCAATATAGGACCCACCCACACTCTTCTCTTGCCCCGAATCGTTGGGTAAAGAACGCAATTATCAATAATGCTAGGACGGTCACTACAAGAATCGGATAAAAAGACTCAAATAGCATTCTGGAGAGTATCCTTCACTAGTACAGACTCTACGCCAACTGGATAAAAATTTAAAGCTTCAGACAGGAAGTTATAATGCAGGCAATGAAAAACGCTGAATTTAACCACACTGAGGAAACCGGCTAAGAACATATAGGAGCAGGAATGTATAGGGGCGGAGCACTTGATTATCAGGTAAGGAAAAGGTTCTATTAGAGACCACCACTTCAACTGAAGCTCCAGCACACATTATGAACATGATAGGCCAAAAGCAAGCTCGAATAACTGAATCTGATGAAGGGAAATGAAACTCAAAAGAAATAATACTATATCTTGATGGTCTTCCTCAACTTGTTTAGATGACAAAATTCCAGATCCAAAATTCCAGAAAAATTCTTACTAAGGTAAACTGAGGAATAGAAAGTTGTTGATACAAGTTTCGTACACTGCCGCATTTCCAGTTTCTTAGTCAAAGAGACTGAAGCCCATGTCCTGCAACAGAAAATAAAGACAAGGTCAGGCCATCAAAGTAGTATTTTATATATAGTCCTTGTGGACATAAATAAGGCATTATCACTAATAATTCCCTAAAAACAGAAGGGAAAACTCACATCATCAGACTCCTCTTTCTCTTCAACTTTCTCTTCTTTCTTTGTCTCAGCAGGTGCAGCAGCTGCACCACCACCACCTGCACCACCAGCAGGTGCAGCAACAGCAACTGCACCACCGCCAGCAGGAACGGAAGCTAATTTTTCTCTTCCAGCAGCAATCAACTCAGTGATGTCTTTGCCCTTAACTTGAGACAATAGCAACTCAATCCTGTCGTCATCAGCCTCAGCCCCAACTGAACAACAAAAGAGGTTTGTCAATCCAACAAAGCAAAATGAATGAATGTATATGACTGCTTCTTGATAAAAATTAAACATGATGTTCAAACATCACAAGACAGCCTCATCAACTTATAATGCCTGATGCAATACAAAATACCAAAAGTCAGGACCACTGCACTCTTGTCCAGAAAATTATCATGGAATAATCAATCAGAATGATCGGAGACATGCAAATTACTATGCAGAAAAAAAAACAATTGCAAAAGGCAGTTGTAAATTCCAGATACCCATTTTGGAAAGGTTTAATTATTTTATATTTATATAAAAAAAAAGCAATTAAAATAAAACATATAATAACAATACATAAACTCGTGGATATTGTCCACAACTTGAATAAAAAATGCTTTTAGAAAAAAATACAGAGTCTAGGACGCTTTCATGCCCCAAAACATGCCAGCTTTTGGGTTTACACCTTTGGTTCAGAAAATCAAGTTTTTATTTTTTTAAAAGTATCATGGACGCTTTCCACCACACAGTATTTTCTAAAAAATATTTTTTATTCAAGTCATGGACAACGTCCACGACTTGATATATTTTTATTACAAGTTTTATTTTTTTATTATATTTTTATTTTTTAATAATAATAAAAATTAAACCTTGTGGAAACATCTGAATCCTTAGGACAAGCTATTAACTACAACCTACAACATTATCCGATAATTCTGATTAGTAGAAAACTTCAGTCCAAGTTAACACGTACATAATTTATACAATTCTGTACATCCTGCATGATATTTTAACAGAAACATAAAATACCATCCAAAGCCTAATATTTCTATCTTCACCAAGATCGGAGTTCAAGAACCAAGAATCTTGCAATTTGAACAGACCATTTCCCCACAGATTCCAAAAGACTGGTATGGAACTACAACACATTAAATAGAAGTACCTAAACCCTTAATCACAGGTCGCAATCAAGTTCAGGTTACCAATCTCCCCACCATGTAAGGAGTAAGAAAAAGATTTTTTATCACATATTATCATCGCCGTCCACCATTTTCATAAAATTGATACAGGCAAGGGACATGCTATTACTGAAGAACAAAAACACCAACAAGAAAAAGCATAGAGGATATCCCACAAAAAAAAACACAAGTCTGCGAATAAAAAATGTATGTCCGAAATTCAAACAAAAAATTATCACAGAAACTCAATTCAAAGTAGTTAGCACACGCTTAACCAAGCACATAACAACTGTAACTAATGGAGTACAGCACAGATGGAGAAATGAACCTGAGCTGAGGATATCCTTCAAATCATCGGCGGAGGGGCTGGTGTTGCCACCCAAAACAGCCAACAAGTATGCTGCGACAACCTTCATCTCTATGAAAGTAAAGGCAAGGCAAAAACACACAAATTCAGTTCATAGAAACCCCAGAAACTTAGATCAATTTCCAAAAAACAGTCAAATAACCAAAAAAAGGATGTATAACCAAAGAGAGGAGGAGAAAGTACTTGGGAGATTTGACGGCAATCGATCTCTGAAAATGCAGCTGCTGCTAGGGTTTTACTAAGAAGATATGCGGAGGACTCCTGATAGAGCTATATAAGAGGATTGAAATTCCATTTTATAGTTAGGGTTTAGGTGTCTCAGGTTTAATTCTTTTGACGAAATTACCCTTGGTCTTGTCAATTGGGCCTTACGACATATGGGCCTTATTAAAATCGTGTTGGGCTTTGGGGCTATATTATTCGCTCTTGTTTGTATTGTTTATTTATTTATTTATTTATTTATTATTATTATTATGGGTTCATTGGAAGAGTTAATAAATATGCTAGTTAAGATATTTTAATTCTATACTAACAGTCTGCATCCGTAAATAAATAAATAAAAATTATGATAAATAAATTTTCACATTTTAAAATATATAATAATTATCTCCGGTTAAAATGGCCTTAGCTATTGCATTTGACAATATAATGACTATAAGTTCAAATCTCTTATCAAAATACAAATTATTATATTTAAATACATCAAATGAGGGACGGTGCAATAAATTTGTAAGTATTTCGAAATCACATTTCATTGAAGATAATTTTGAATTTATATTCGGAAACACCCCTTATAATTGAAATTTATTGAGCTGAACTCACTTTATGATAAATTGAGTCTTAATTAGGGGTGTAAGTTGAGCCAAGCTCGGCTCGAGCTCTAAAGTTTATATTTGTGAGCTAGCGAGCTGGTTTTTTTTATTTTTTTATAAATATTATTTAAGTGCGTATTTAATATTATATCAAATTTATATTTCAAATTCTTCATATATTATAATTATTAGTTAATATATCTCTTATTTTAAATTTATATAATAATAAAATACGATACTTTTATTTATATTGTTTAAAAATAAACTTAAACTTGATATTAAAATATGGTATTTTGGTATACATTAAAAATAAGCTTAATAAGCAATTTAGTACATTTTGATAATTATTTTGTATATAGATATTAATATAATGCATATAAATTTTATCGTTACAATTTCAATCCATTAAAAAATATATATTTTATTAACTCTATATTAGAATTATTAGTTCATACATCATATTTTAGTTTTATATGATAATAAAATATTATTTTTAGTTTATATTATCTAAAAAGAAGCATAATGGAAAATTTAGTACATTTTGATTTTTTTTGTAAATAAATACTTAATATAATGCATTTGAATCTTATCATTATAATTTTAGTATCCACTACAACAAAGTGCATTTATTTTTAAAATTTTACCATATATTATAATTGCTAGTTAATACATCACATTTTAGTTAGAGATTATACTAAAATTTGGCATTTTTTTTATATTATCAAAAAATAAGTTTAATCAATAATTTAATACGTTTATATATATTTTTTATATATAAATATTTAATATAATGCATATATTGTATCATTGCAACAAATTTTAATTATTCACTACATATTAAAATTATTAGTCCATATCATATATTTTAATTCCAGATGATATTAAAATATTATGTTTAGTTTATATTATTTAAAAAAAGTAGTAATTAATAATTTAGTGCATCTTAATATTTTTTTGATAAATAAATATTTAATATAATACATATGAATTTTATCTTTATAATTTTAATATCCACTATTACAAAATATATTTATTTTTAAAATTCACCATAAATTAGAATTGTTAGTCAAGATATCATATTTTAGTTGTAATATATTTAAAAGATGGTATTTTGATTTGTATTATCTATAAACAAGTTTAATCAATAATTTAGTACGTTTCGATATTTTTTATAAATAAATATTTAATATAATATATATAAATTTTAGTGTCATACTTAATATTCACTACAACAAAATACATTTGTTATTAGTTATTCTAATTCTTTATTTATTTAATGTATATCAATAATATATTAGTTATCTCTATATTTATTAAATAAATAAACCAATCAAATAATTAGTTTAAATTAGAATTAGAAATAGAAAACAAAATCTGGAGAAACTGAGAATTGTCTAATGAGAAATGGGAACTCTCTCTCCCTCTCTCTGTCGCGCTAACTGAAGAGAAAAGTTGCAGAACTCAAGAACTCTATCTTCAAGTTCACGAATCCATCGGCACACGGAACGCCTTCGCTCAGACTCCACCATTAATAGGTGGTTTTTATTTTTTTGTAAGTTTCTTTTACAGTTTGCTTTCAAGTATCGCTTTCAAGGTGTTCGATAAAATGCCTGATTGAATTTTGTTGACTTTATTTGGTTGTGCTTGCACTTAGGCTGGAATATTGTTATCGTTCTTGTGAGATATTGCTTCGTTTTGGTCTTCTTTTTGTTTGGCTGGACTTTGTCTGAAATTTTGTTGTCGTTCTTGGACTTGAGCCCGAGCTCGAGCTCAAATTTTCGGTTGAGCTCGGCTCGTTTGCACCCCTAGTCTTAATTATTCTTTATGGGAAACACTACGGAATTCATCATATTTACATATCCCAAAATCTTAAGAAAAATTCACTCAAATTACTCCAAGAAAACTGCTGGAGCTGAGAAGCATATTCCGAGCGGTAGAATTGCATAATTCTGAAACTTCTCTGTGGAGGAGTCGTTTAAAGACTCGAGCAATCCACCCACCTCGCTGATCGCCAAGATTCTCTGGGTGCTGATAGTTGTTTCATAATTGGCGCTGCCGGTAATGTTTCTCTTTCAGCATATGTGCATTTGTATTCTTATATATGCATCCATGGTATGAGTGGTAAAGTTTTGGTTTTTCTGAAGTTCGCAGTTGTTTCAGCGAGTTCTTTGTTATCAGAGGCATTTCGTCGAGCACTTTGTGTTTTACAACAAGCTTTCGCCATGGACGGTATGTTGGATTGTTATTTTGCATTTCTTTTTGTGTTCACATCAATACCAATCTTGGGGTACTGCTTATGGTTTTGAAATATGAAACTGGTTATTTTAGTTTATTGAAATGTATATTTTAGTTATGCGAAGAAGATATGCAATACCCTCTCTGAACTTGCAAGATATGGTGAACTTCCCAAATTTGGTTTGCAAAATTTTCTAAGTCATTGTTATCTTTTCTGTGTGTGTGTTTAGTGGATTCAAAGCCTACCATGGAGGAAACTATATTGGTGGGTGATGATCTGATGATGGGGCCACCCTCACCACTCATTCCACCTGAAATAGCGTCTCATGTGCTTGAAGGTGTTGATACATGTGATGGGATTTTGCGGAATCTATTTCTATGTAAAGTCTTCACTTCTGTGACCTTTACTTTTTCTTTTGTCTTTAGAGGAAGGAAGAGGGATTGTGGATAAGGGGCTACTCCTATGTTTATAATAGGGAAGTGGTCATCTGTTTTCTTTGATTATGTCAGGTCTGCAAATTAATGATATCGAGCCATTCTGTCAAGACGAGATAGCAATATATCGGCAATGTGCAGAGAGGAGGGTGAGTTTTGATTATGATTTGCATTTAATCTTTCTTTCTCTTGTATAGTTTCTTGCCGTTTCTTTTCATGAAAGAATCTCCAATATGTAGGACAAGGAACTTAGACAGCGACTTCAAGATAGTGAGCGGAAATTAGGGATGTCTATGCCTTTAGAGCAAGCGAAAGAAAGATGTAGCCAGTTGGAATCAGAAGCAACATCGTTGGAGAGGTATACTTAGCCAACCAAAATAATGTTGTCATCTAGCATGCATTGTCCTTAACGCCATCCTATATCTTGTAAATTAGAATTCACTCCCATGACGTTCTTCAAATGGTCTTGTGCTCTAGGATTTATCTTTACACCTTTCGTTTCTTCACTTATTGTTTACCAAAATGATCAACCTGGTATTCATTCATTATTGAAGAGTTGGATAACTTGAAATCCAAGATCTGTAATAGCTCAAAATGTGAATGAATATCTGTAAATTATTTAATTATCAGGCAAATTCTCCTTCCCTCCAAACTACCATCCACGGTGTTGAAACAAATGCATGTCAAGGAGATTCAGAGCAGAAGTTAATGCCAAAGTTCTATTACCTAGTGGGTAGACTTAAATGCATTTGTCTCTGTGTATGATATCTCTTCAATGTCAGCACCCATTCACGTTGTCTTAGCACTTTTTTCATGGCAAGAATGGTGAGAATTTTACTTAAAGTTGCTAAACATCAACAGTATCCGGGGCATGATTAGTCTTCCATATGTGATAATATCAAAACCCCTAGCACAATTCTAATTCATGAGCTGCACCTGGCCTATTCTCTTATTTTTTTTTTTTCTTTTGGTAAGTACACAATAGCCAGTGCAACAGTAGAAATCAATTAATATTAGGTCAGAAAAGGAAAGGGAAAAAATTTGATTCTAATGACCGAGACTCCTATTTTCAGATCCTCTTCATATATCATGCAGTTGCCATCCATGATTATGTTCTGAGTGCTTAGACTTCAAACAGTTTAATGGTTCTTTAGACAACCAACAGTTCTGTAATTTCTGGATCCCTGAAGTTCATTAACTTCTTGGGTTGTCCTACAATACACATTAATCTCTTTCTGTGCTTCTTTTAACTGCATAAGTAATCTAAAGCATAGTTATATGATCAGCAATAATATTTGCCGCTTCCTTTGGCCAGGGTGAAAATTGTTGTTTCTTGAGTTTTTGTTTTTTGTAGACGCTTGATTTTGGCAAGCGGAGTGGAAGGTATGGAAGGATTTCGACAAAGATGGAGTCTGCATGGTCTCCTTACTGATACAAAGTAATGCCTTGTGATCCGTATATTTTCACGAGTCAAAGATGTTGGCATTAAGATGTTACCACCTAAGCACATACCTCTAGTTTTATGACATTAAGATCATGTACTGCATTCCATATTTCTAGATATCCATTATGATACGCATTTGTACATTGTCTTGTAGGAGGCGGCTAGATGCCCTAAAGCAAGGAATGGAGAATAGGAAGAAAGATGAATCAGTTGGTGAATCAACCACCAAGAAGAGATGGTTCTTCTGGTGAAGATGGTTTCTCGAGGCTATAAAGGTGTCAGTTCTACCCATCTTCAGAGTGCACTGATGCTGGATAGATATGAGGCTGCTTGAGCTAATTCTTCATTTTCTTAGGCTAACCTAATCTTTACCCCCACACTTTGGGAATTGAATTATAGTTCATTTAACTGATATAATGTCTATGTATCGTCATATTACCAAATGAATGTTCATCCTCCAGGTGTTACATGCAATCAACCAGGTATTGTGTTTAAAGGCCAAAAAAAGAAAAAAGAAAACGACACCTTGATGTGATGTATAAATTAAGTGCTTGATTTCATTCTCTGCATTCGATTTTCCGAAATCGCTTTTGGGATTGAAGATGTTGCTTTGCAGATTGTGGACAGCTCTCCACAAACCTAACATAAGGGTATCCATGCACTGGTTGCCATTGCCCTTTTTAATGAGAGTGAACTAATGAAGAGATTGCGGAAAAGGTGAATCGGTGAACATGCATAAGGGTTAAATGCAAAGTGGAGACTGTGAGATGCACATTAGGTTGAAAAGGAATTAGAACCCATTGCAAGGGGTGGTGGCATCAAATGGTACTTCCCTTTAAGCTCTCCTCCATTTCGTCGTGTCAACGGTGTAAAAAGTTGTACGAGTCAAATAAGGTAGATTACATTTACCATAAGATGAGTAATTTTGATGAATAATTTATAAGAGTGATCAATCGTATTCATATGCCAATTACCTAGTTTGCATTGGTTTAGCCAAACTATAGATAACTATATAGTAAATGTACGACACTCTACATGTAATTAGTGCATGAAAATCATTCATCATACGATAAATGCAATAATACTTGCGACATAATTAGTTTGATACAGTCAAATTTGGTTCAAATAAAAAAAAATCACATAATATGATTGGTTGGAGGTTTTCAAACTTGGTTCACACAAAAATTTTACATGTAGATATCACCAATAAGTAAAGAAAAACAAGACGCCACATATACAGTACACGTTTTTTGGACAAAAAAACCTCTATCGGCTATAAATATGGGTGATCCAGAAACATATATCAAATTATGCAGTCATCCTTACACGCGCCTATACTCATCGCCGCAGTCGCCGATTATTTTCATGAGATCTTTCCCTTTCTTTGAAACTTCCAATATGCTGCTTATATCTTCTTCATCAAGAACAAGGGAAAAGATAGCATTTGTGTCTTTGATGTGTTCGGCGAGACCAAGCCTCACGCCTACCATTGATCCGGCCACAGCTTGCTGCAATGTGGCAAGTGATACGGCAAAATGTTATCATAAACAATACAAAATTAAAAAAAAAAAATTGGGGCATGAAGAAAGAACTATCTACTTGTGATGCATAAAAGAACTTATGCAACAATTGACCTGATCCAGGATGTATCTCACAGCAACTGTGGGAATTGAAACCCCGTGTTTGGATGCTACTCTTTTCAACGTCTGAAGCAAAACTTGGAAAAGATTCCATCCCCCCCAAGCATCAACCATCTGAAATTTTTTTGGGACAAAAAGGTGTTAACCAGCAGTTACATAAAGAGTATTGAAAGGTAACTAATAATCTCTGACTCGCCGCTCTCTCAAGAAAAAAATGTGCACTATTCATGGGAACCACTTTCAAAGCTTTATTATGTATCTAACAAGCGCTAAAACCTTGATTAGAATAGTTGACTGCTTAAATAAGTTTGTGCAAGCCAATTGTTTTTGCCTGATAGTAATGTACTACTTGACATTTTACATATTTTTTTCATGCTACTGAGCATGGAGTAGTTAATAGAACTAAAGCCTTGACATTTAAGTGAGATTCCAAATACCACGGCTCATGATCTGTGCAATCTGGAGACTTACCCTTTTGTACTTCTGTAGTGAAGGAGTATTCAGTGGAGGGCCTGCAAAAGGAATTGTTAAGTTGGTGTCGAGGAACTTTTCAGATAACAGTCCACCCATCACTGTTCCGTACCTGCAAACAAAGTGTTGTGAGGCATTTAATTAAGGGAACGAGCAACAACAAGCTCAGGAGCAGTCTAATGCGAACATTATCTAGTTACAAGAGCATGCAAATCAAAATGTGCACTAGCAAATGATTATTACTCAAAGAAACACTAGGAACATGAGCTACAGGTGATGTCTATGAGAAGCAATCTGCTGCTCCTAAGATCCGCTGTTTCAATCCAGGTCAAGTTGATGCAATAGAACATGTGTGAAAGATTTAAACAGCAACATAGAGCATTTATATCTATTAGAAGATTAATGTGTTTATTATAAATAAATATCTTAGATATTTTCTAGAGAATTGTAAAAAAAATCCTAGATATTTTTGAACAACATTCTAGAGTGCACAAAGCTTCTTGAGCAAGCTTTTAATTATAGCCACAAATACAATTTCAAGTAGCTTCTATGAGCTACTATAAATAGGCATATAGTATGAGGATTTGTAGAAGTGAGAAAGAAAGCATTGCAACTAACTACAAACTATCATTTTCCAAGTTCTAGCTCTCTTGCTCTTCTTTTGTTGATTTAGCCAACTACTCTTATTCTAGCCTTGTTCTCCAAACCTCAAACCAACATTCCTTCAACCATCCTTCCTTTTTCCAAAAACTAAAATACTAACAGTGGTATCAGAGCCACGTCCGACCGTATACTGGGCGTGTATTCTTATCTTAAATACTTTCGTATCAAAACTAATTCTATTGTCCAACAACCATGTCCTCATTAGCCAAACAAATTTCAGTCCCCATTTTCTCCGGCCAAAATTATGATTACTGGGCCATTAAAATGAAAACTTACTTTCAATCTCAAAAACTATGGGAGTTAGTAGAAGAAGGGGTTACTCTGCCGGAGGATAGTTCCACTTCGTCGTCGGCCGAGAAAGGTAAATTGGAGAATAAGAAGGCAAAGGATTCAGAGGCTTTATACTACATCCAAACAGCAGTGGCAGATCATATTTTTCCAAGAATTAGTGTTGCTACATCGGCAAAAGAAGCATGGCATTTTGCAAAAGGAATATCAAGGCAGTGCAAAGGTACGTATCATTAAACTCCAAACTCTTAGAAGAGATTTTGAGAATATGAAAATGAAGGATTCTGAGACAATTGATGAATATTATACAAAAGTACGTGAATTGGTGAATCAACTAAAAGCCTATGGGAAGATATACCAGAAAAAAGGGTCGTAGAAAAATTGCTTATAAGTGTCACTGAGAAGTATGACCCAATAGTAACAACTATTGAAGAAACAAAAGATATCACCACACTAACTGTCACTGAGTTAGTTGGGTCACTTGAAGCATATGAGAAAAGGCGAAGTAGGCGTGAAGAAAATTCTCTTGAAAATGCTTTCCAGTCTAAATTAAATATGAGATCTCAGAATTCTAATAGAAAAGAAGAAAATTTTAAAAGTACAATGGGAGACAAGAAGAAGCAGAATATGAGACCATGTCGTATTTGTAAAAAACAAACCATCTTGAGAATGATTGTTACATTCGGGGAAAACCACAATGTCGAAATTGCAAGAGATTTGGACATGTGGAAAAAGATTGTAGGCTTAAAGGAAATCATCAAGCTAACTGCATAGAAGAGAATAATAACAGTGATCAACTATTCTACACAAGCAACTCAGTAGCCGAAACAGGGGAAGCTACATGGTATATTGATAGTGCAGCTAGCAATCATATGACATACAACAAAGGAGCTTTTCAGACACTGGACGAGTCATTCAAGACCAACGTCAAACTTGGGGATAATCACATCGTGAAAGTTGAAGGAAAAGGATCAGTCGCTATCAACACAAAAAAGGTACGCGCGTCATTAATGATGTTATGTACATCCCTAACCTAAGAACAAATTTGTTCAGTGTTGGCCAAATGATGGAGAAAGGATATACTCTACACTTTGGAGGAGATTCATGCACCATCTATGACAACAAAGATAAAACTCTTAAAATTGCGGAAGTAAGAATGAAGGAGCATAGATGCTTTCCAATACATCTCCAATATATGGGCCGCACATCTATGAAAGCACAAGAGGACCAGTCATGGCTATGGCACAGGAGGCTCGGTCACTTCAACTTCCAAGGCTTAAAAATACTACATCAAAAGAAAATGGTGACAGACTTACCACAAATCCAAGCTGTCGAGGGAGCTTGCGAAGCCTGTCTACAAGGAAAACAACACAAGAAGCCATTCCCTTCAGGAACCTCCTGGAGAGCTAAAGCAGTATTGGAACTCATTCATACTGACATCTGCGGTCCAATGAGGACACATCACATGAACAAAACAGATATTTCATCCTATTCATCGATGACTACTCCAGAATGACTTGGGTATACTTCATGCGAGAAAAATCCGAAGTCTTTAAGGTTTTCAAGAAGTTCAAAAATTTGGTGGAGAACAAAAGTGGTCGAAGCATAAAAGTTCTCAGAAGCGATCGAGGAAAAGAATATAACAACTCAGAATTTGACAAGTTCTGTGAAGAAGAAGGTATCGAACATCAAACTACTGTCAGTTATAATCCTCAACAAAATGGAGTGTCAGAAAGAAAAGACAGAACAGTCATGGAGATGGCAAGATCGATGCTGCAGGAGAAACACTTGCCAAAAGCTTTTTGGGCAGAAGCAGTCTACACTGCAGTCTATCTACTCAACAGGTGTCCCACCAAGGCGGTTCAAAACATGACTCCAATAGAAGCATGGAGTGGCAAGAAACCTTCAGCTAAGCATTTGAGAGTATTCGGCAGTATCTGCTATGTACATATTCCAACAGAGAAAAGGCACAAGCTGGAGGAGAAGACAGAGAAAGGGATCTTCCTCGGCTACAGCACACAGTCAAAAGGCTACAGAATCTACAACCTAAAGACCAAGAAACTAATTATCAGCAGAGATGTTGAGTTCGACGAAGATGCCATGTGGAACTGGGATGAAGAAAAAGTAGAAAGACAAAGTGTAATGATTTCTAAAGAGACACCTCCGCAACTACAAGAAGAAGGAACAGACCAAGCAGAAATGGAAAGGAGGAGTCAACAAGCACCAGGATCACCCAGAAGGCCACCATCATCAGAAGAGATTGAGGAAGAAACCCCGCCAAGAAGGACAAAGCTTCTCAGTGATATATACGAAACATGCAACTTCATCATGTTGGAACCAGAGAATTTTGAAACCGCTGTAAAACATAAAGTATGGGTCCAAGCAATGGAAGAAGAAATCAAGATGATTGAAAAGAACAACACATGGGAGCTCGCAGACAGGCCAAAAGACAAAGAAGTAATTGGAGTAAAATGGATCTACAAGACGAAGCTGAATGCAGATGGATCAATACAGAAGCACAAGGCTCGACTCGTAGCAAAAGGATATTCTCAACTACCAGGTATTGACTACACTGAAACTTTTGCTCCGGTAGCTCGTTTAGATACAATAAGAGCTCTTATTGCAATAGCAGCAAATAAGAAGTGGAAAATATATCAAATGGACGTAAAGTCTGCATTTCTAAACGGTTATATCGATGAAGAAATCTATGTGGAACAGCCTCAAGGATTTATAGCAAAAGGTTCTGAAGAAAAGGTCTTGAGGTTGAAAAAAGCACTTTATGGGCTCAAACAAGCGCCAAGAGCTTGGTACAGCAGAATAGATAAATACTTCATGGATCGAGGATTTCGGAGGAGCCTGAGCGAGCCTACTCTCTACATAAAGAGCCAAGGTAACGATACACTAATTGTTTCCTTATATGTAGATGATCTCATATATACAGGAAACAATGAGAAGATGATTCAAGACTTCAAAGAAGACATGATGAAGACATTCGAGATGAGTGACCTTGGCCTAATGCATTTCTTCCTTGGAATTGAGATAAATCAAGAAAAAGAGGGAATATTTATATGTCAAAGGAAGTACACGGAGACTCTACTTAAGAAGTTCAAAATGGAAAGCTGCAAGACAGTAACTACTCCTTTGGTTACTGGCGAAAAGTACCAGAAAGAAGATGGATCACAAAAAGTCGATGGCTCCATGTACAGAAGTCTAATTGGAAGCCTACTATATCTAACTGCCACAAGACCAGATATTATGTTCGCCACAAGTCTGCTATCAAGGTTTATGCAGAGTCCGAGCCAAGTACACTATGGAGCAGCAAAAGAATTCTAAGATACTTACGAGGTACGAAAGATTTTGGAATATGGTACAAGTCCACAAATGATGCAAAATTGGTTGGATACACAGATAGTGATTGGGCAGGATCAGTGGACGACATGAAAAGCACATCAGGCTACACTTTTTCACTTGGGTCAGGAATATTCTCATGGGCTTCCAAGAAACAAGTTACTGTGGCACAATCCTCAGCGGAAGCAGAATATATTGCAGCTGCTGCAACATCAAATCAAGCCATTTGGCTTAGAAGGATTTTAGAAGATATAGGAGAGAAACAAGAGGAGCCCACGACAATATACTGCGATAACAAGTCAGCAATTGCCATAACTAAAAATCCGGTGCAGCATAGTAGAACTAAGCATATCGACATCAAGTATCACTCTCTACGAGAAGCAACTACCAGAGGAGAGATTGAACTCAAGTACTGCAGCACTGAAGAGCAACTAGCGGATATATTTACTAAAGCACTACCACGAAACAAATTCGAAGAACTACGCATGAAGATTGGAGTATGCCATAAACACATTAAGGGGGAGTATTAGAAGATTAATGTGTTTATTATAAATAAATATCTTAGATATTTTTTAGAGAATTGTAGAAAAAATCCTAGATATTTTTGAACAACATTCTAGAGTGCACAAAGCTTCTTGAGCAAGCTTTTAATTATAGCCACAAATACAATTTCAAGTAGCTTCTATGAGCTACTATAAATAGGCATATAGTATGAGGATTTGTAGAAGTGAGAAAGAAAGCATTGCAACTAACTACAAACTATCATTTTCCAAGTTCTAGCTCTCTTGCTCTTCTTTTGTTGATTTAGCCAACTACTCTTATTCTAGCCTTGTTCTCCAAACCTCAAACCAACATTCCTTCAACCATCCTTCCTTTTTCCAAAAACTAAAATACTAACAATATCCAATTAACAGGCCAACTTCACAGCATATCATAATCAGTACGTGTTTCACTTTAAAATAAAGGACTACATCATACGTCGTGTCTCCCACAGCGTATTTTCACTTCGACAAAGTAAAGCAAAGGTCCCTCCAAACAAAATTGCAGTTGAACGGAGGGAGGGAGGGAGGGAGAAACAGTACGCTATAAGTTTAACTCCAGTGAGCTGACAAAGCTCTGCCATCTTTTGTTGAGGGCGCATGTCAACCATTGAATGTTGTACCTGAAGAAACACGAAGCATTATGGGACTTCACCAAGACTTAAGATGAAAATGCAAAACAACCAAGAAAAATCTTTTACCTGGTTGCTAACTACTGGAATCCCATTCTCCAGAATCTTTTGCAACCTCTCCGTATCAAAGTTAGTCAAAGCAACTGTCTTAATCTTACCTGCATGCCAATTGCTGAAGTAATCCAATCTAATCAAGAAATTTGGCTTCCATTATTATAATTCACAGACAATTGAATGCGGACAAACCTTCTTCCTTCAAATCTGTAAGGTGTTTAAGAGCATCAAGGTAGCCAGGATTTGAATAGTCCCACCTAGTTGAGGGATAATGAAAAAGTTCAATAGTACTTATATCTGAATACTAAAAAAAGATTAGAAATCCAGTTCATTTGTACACCAGAAAGACACAGAGAAATCATTAGATGACAACCTTATTAGGGCCTAAAGGTTTCATAAAGTACTAAGTCCTGTGGGTCAAATGGCCCAACACCCCAGCTTCTCACTTCTGTTCGCATATATATCATGTGGTGACTAACTTTCCTACCACTTAGCAATTACCTTCCTGCAGGGAGTCTGCGAAATCTAACCAGGGGCTTTGTTGTTTAACTTTGCATTTTTTAAGATGATTTCCTATGTTCAACAGATATAAGCTGGCTGCGGTAAGGATATAATGATCAAAATCTATTGGACGATCATCAAGGAGGCAAACATGGTTGTCAAGAACAAACAACAGTCACAAGCTTGAGAAAGAGTAAGTGTGGCCTCTCTTTATGTTTATCATAGATGGTAAGTACCGCATCCATTTTCTTGTTTTCAGAGGACATAACCTAGCAATCAAGTAATAGTTTTTAACCAACATTCAATCCATATTAGACTTCTCCGAATTGCACTTTAGAGAGAGGACATGTGCAAACCCATTACCAATGAAACTGAAGCATGTCCAGAGAGGCAACATCCATTCTCTTCCTTGAGACATTAATGTTCTCGTGAACAAAGCTGCTAGTCATCTTGACTGGTGGAGGCACCCATTTAGTAAGACTGCATCTCAGGAGAAAAACCACAATAACAGTTTTATGAAGAGTCACGGAATTAATGACTAAAATTCCTCTAACTTCTTCAAAGACACCAAAATAGTTGGCAGTGTGCACTTACCCCCTGACATTTTCCAGATACTCCGGTGGGCGCTCTCTACGTACTCTATTAATGAAAATGCCATAAAGATCTTCAGCAGGTCATCCATCTGTTAAACAAGCAATGTTGAATAAGGAACATGAATGCCTAGCTATAGAATACCCTCATTCATAAGTACATTCAAGATACAACAATTTTAATTTCATGCATATAATATTCATATACAAAGTCTGATTCTATTCATTAACAATAGCTGTCAAAAGAGTTCGCCAACTGTGCTGCCACTAAATACAATGCATTAGTGCTCATAATCAAATAACAGCAGAAATTATGCAAATCACACACAGTTACATGAGGTGGTTTACATATATCAGCCAAATCAAAAGTGTTAAGTCCAGCATCAGCATATCGAAGCATGGCCTCGACCGCATTGTCTCGATCAATTCTGCCCCAACCACCACTAGTCTGCCACATCCCATTAACCACTCTGCAAATGTCAAGTGAATCTTTTCCATTTCACTACAACTCTCTGCTTATCATCAGTTAACAAGCATACAAATGGCCTAGTAACCATTTTGTTGTTCTCAATTACTCTACTATACTTAGCCCTCCTCTTGATTGAACTGAAAGTAAATAAATTCCATGAGTTGTTAGCAGTCCCTGCCATTGCCGGACTGAGAAGAAAGCAAAAGGGTCTGGAAATGGATTTATCCAATGTCCCAACTCAGCCTTCTATTCTCCACCATATGTATTTATGTTACAAAGCGACAAGTTTGCCCAGATAAATAAGAAGATCATTTTGCACATTAAGCTGAATTGCCCTAACTGACTACTTAGGTTAAACTCAATCAAATATTTTTTTAATAATAATTATTTATTTAAGTAAGAAAATCAAAAGAAAAGATCAACGAACTCTAGACCTTTTATTATTTACTTTTAATTTTTATAATATTTATTTATTAATTACTATATACATGTCAATTGTCAACTTTAAAAAATTTTAGAACATTAACAAGGTAAAAGAAATTGGAAAAAAGGGACTCTTCAACCCAACCAAGTTGGCCATTACTGAGTAATATAGCCCATAAGTTTAGCATGGGCTTGAGGTCCATTAACGAACATCTACTGGGTCTGACTTAAACAACGAAATTATTATGTGATGGGTGTATAATATAAAAAAATTAATCAGTAACATAATAAATATAAAAATCATTATATAAATAATTAACGACACATTTAATAGTAAGAACACAAAAAGAAAATATTTTTATATTTGCCATTGTGTCTATTTATAATGCTAGTAACATTACCTTTGATAAATTATTAGAATATCGCGGGATATATTATATGGAATAAAATATATTTTGTCATCTGAACTATACGCATTTTTATACATTGTCATCTATGATTACTGGTTGTCCCAACTTCTCTAATTTCTTGCTTAATGTAATGTCATATAAATGTGTTTATTGTGCGGTAGCTATCTCGACACTTGGCCACTTTGTCACCTTTCTTTTATTCACTACATATATATATTAATTGTTTTTTAAAACCCTCATGTGACATTAATTAATTATTAATCATTTCTTTTTAGACCCTTGTTTTTATGGAATGCAATGGCATAAATGGTAGCTCCCTGCTGAGTGCTGCCTACATCCAAAAGCGATGAGGCCAAGTTTGGTTTTACTAAAGCTATGCTTGAGAGAGTTAGTGCCCTTCAATATTTTGGGTTTGGTAATGATTTCATTTGATGACCCAATTAATTAATTAATTAATAATTGGGTTAGTCGTGACTCTTTCCATTATGAGCAATAGGATACTATTAATTATATACCACTCTGCAAGAAAAAAATATCTTTCTTTTCTCTTCTTGTTTAATAAATAATTGGAGATGAAAAGTAAAAACAAATTAGTATACATTTTAATTAAATTGTTATTTTATATTTAAATCCATGACCTTAAAGTCACGTATTTTAACTTCGCCAATTGAATTAGACTTTATTGATAATTAAACGGGTCTAATGTGGGCGCATTAAAAATATATCGATGGTTTTAAATCAACCAACATCCTATTATTACAATATTTATAATTATGCAATACATCAATATTTCTAATCAAACAACAATTCAAACTAAAGAAAGAAACAACACAAAACTAGACTAGATACATATACTAGAAAAAATATAATTTTTCGCTGCGGTTTATTAGATTGCCAAAAGAAGAAAATCATAGCAAATACAAATTCACTATCGCTACGAACGACCATTGCTCGTTATTTTCTGCAAATGTGATCAAAACATTAGTTATGACTAAAATCATAATCAATGTTTTGACTATGACTAAAAATCATGGTGAATATTGATTAAACGTGATAAAAATTTAAATCTTTATCGTTAAAAGTAGTAATTTGCCTCAATTTTTAATCATAATCATCTACAGTATAGCAAAAACTCAAATTTTTTTTTTAAAACAATAATACATTTATAAAACTCGAATTCATAACTCTTTCATTGTAAATGTGTACCAAAATATTTTTCTCAATGATTTACTCCTACCTATATTTAGAATCGACTTCGATGCTACTTATTGATTATGTGTGTGCTTTGAATATTACAAGTCAGCCATATAATATATTAATTGATATATATATATATATATATATATATATATAATATATATGCACCTCTGATATATAATAATGATTAAGTGCAATAATATATATTAATAATGTCTAACCTAGGTAGCAATTATGATAAACCTAAATAAAACTAAAATATACTAATAAATAATTATATTATTAATGGCTTCAATAATGATCACTGACCAATTCTATTATAATAATTAATGAAGGAATTAATAGGGCAAAATGGGCGGCGGTGGATTAAAAATTTCTTAAGTTCAATTAATGAGGCTATAATAATTGAAATTATTGGTCCAATGAAATTCCAGGGTTGACCAAATCACACTTAAAATATTATAAATCGTCTTGATTAATTAAATTTAATGAGACTAGTCTAAAATTTTAAACATGCGATCACATGCCCTAAAATGTCCAAATTACTCGCACTCGCACCCATTCCTTTTGGATTTCGAAATAAGAGATGATATATTTAATTAATTAATCACTATCATCTGAAATAAATGATTTATTAAATGTGGTAGAATATTTGCTTCGTGGCTTACTCGTGTCCTTAGAGTATAAGTCAAATTAGATTAAACATATGATAGCATCTTCGCTTCTTTATATAAACACTTCTGACATTTTATTAAAAATTATATTATTATGTTTTTCATTTTATTAAATTTACATATATAACTTCTCTAATAAAACAAGTAGAATCTTTTTTTTTTCTTTTTCGAAATGATATTTTACCTTCATGTTTAATTTAATATACACACGCATATATAAACATAATAAATTTTATATTTATGGTTGAAAATGATATTGTACACGTAACAAGTGTAATAATTTATAGTGTATTGATGTATAATTACGGAAAAATGAACAATTACATACCAAACTTAATCCAGTTGAAATATATATAAAAACTCGACTCCTAAGTCAAAACAAATAGTAATATTTGGACATATCATGACATGAAGGCCTAAGGTTTTAAGAGAAACATGGGGCGGTAACCACCTTATCCATCGGCACAGATCAATATACATATTAACACAAATCAAATCGATAAAGTTCAACACAAATACATTGCATCTTACACTCCACGCCCCGCACATGTGTTTGCCGTAATCCCAACATTTTATTTCTTTATTGATGATGATGTCCGAACTTGCTCACGAGAAGCCCATAATTAATATTTGCAAGATTCGTGAAAATTCATCACCAACTACCATAATTGATTGATCCCAAAATTTGATTCTTTGGTAGTTAATTCCGATGATGAAAATCGAGGGAAATCTGAGTTCGGACCCAAGATTTCATTTTTTTAATGAGACGAGGCGGTGGGCCGGTGGCAATTCAATGAAATGGTTGGTTGGTCTGAATCTCATTCTTTGTTAATTTGCAATCTCGACCCTTCCAAGGAAATTTGCTCAAATGTCGATAGCCTCTTTTCACCATCAATTTCTGCTCCTTGCTCCAACCGTTTTGCTAATTGGGTTCGTTTACGCGCATCAGACACATGCACGCACGTGTTGTATATCAGATCATACGTATGTACCAACAGCTAACGCTTTCTTTCTCGGACAACGATGGGTAGTCCACCCCTAAGGGTAGCAGTCAAACCGGGAACGAAAGTTGGAGACTGACCAGGCTTTGCTACTTGGATATCGAACCGCCTGATCAAAGACAGGGCCACAGTTTTCATCTCCACTACAGCCATTTCCTTGCCCAAACAAACCCTACGACCCGCTTGAAACACCGGATACTTAAACGGATCCTCTTGCCTAAAAACCCCACCCCGCAACCATCTCTCGGGTTTGAACTCAAGACATTCCGGACCCCAGATCCGCTCCATCCTCCCCATTGCATATGGATGGTAAGTAACCCTAGTACCCCTCGTAACAAACGTACCATCCGCAAGAACATCGTCTTCCTCGCAGAACTTCGAGTCGAACTGCACCGGCGGAAACAGCCTCATGCTCTCGTGCACCGCCGCCTGCAAGTAATGCATTTCCCGCAGCTGAGCAAATTCAACCATTTTTTCAGTTTCTTGGCCCATTACACGGTCCGATTCCTCGCGGATTTTTTCAACAACGTGAGCGTTTTTGCTCAGTATCCAGAAGAAACTGGTTAACGCCGAGGCTACCGTGTCCCGGCCGGCTAAAAGAAAGCTGACCACAATGTCCCTGAGAAAAACATCGTCGTCTGTCGTGCATATGAAATGCGACAGAAGGTCATCATGAGACGAGTCGTGGACGCTGCTGTTTCTTTTCTGCCTAATGACCTCTTCTGCGAGCTCGTGCACAGATTTAATCGCCTGTTTCAGCTGTTTCTCAGAGCCCAAATTGAAGAATCTTTTCAGTTTCCATATCATCGGGGAAGTAGTGATTGCCCTTTCCGCCGACAGTTTCGAAGCGAGATCAAAAGCCGACGCGAATTCCGAGATGGGAAGCGAGAGGCGCAGACAGCCGGGGTCCAGTCCGAAGGAAAAGCGACAGATACTATCAAACGAAAATCGTCGCAAAATGTCTTGTAAATCCAGAGAACCCGACGAACCGTTGACACCTTTATCAGCGACGGATGAGAGTAGAGGAATGAGCCTGGACTCAATTTCCGTCGTGACAATGTTGAAAGCGTATGATCTGACGGAGACACTGCCGAGTTCAAGAGACGCCATTTTCCGCTGAAACCTCCACAAATCGCCGTCGGCGTTGAATATCCCTCTGCCTAAAAGATCGCCAAGTATAGCCGAAAAGGGCTTCCCTTTTGGATAGTTATCGAACCTGGTTTTGAGCATGTGTTCGACGTTCTCCGGATTGGCCGTGATGACATTACCGAGGACGTGAACGTGGATGGTTCCCGTCGGCGATTTCGACAGGAGATGGGAGTACCAATCACAGAGATTGTTGTGCTCCAGAGTCCAGCTAGATGTAAGAAAGGTTTGGCAGATTTCACAGCTACAACAAGGCTTCAGCTTGAGGATGAAACCCAAGATTGAGACGATAAAGAACAACGCTGTAAAAGTGAAGAAGAAGAAACCAAAACTCAGTTGTAATAGCCATGTCAGAGAAGCTTCAAAAACCATATTTGCAGAGGAGATGTTCAAAGTTTTAGAGAGAGAGAGAAAGAGGGAAGAATGAGAATTTGGATTCTTGGAAGAAGAATGGTTGGGCAGCGACTTTATAATGTTCGATTGTACTGTTGTTGTGTTGTGGGGCCTGGAATTTTCGGGATTCATTTCCCTTTTGTTTCAGTTATTGACAGTAAGGGGAAATTAGGTTAGTGGTCTAATTCTGAATAGACTGCTACCCAATTTATATTTATTCAAATTAATTTTTTTTAATTATGTTGTAAATATAATTTAAAATTGTCCGGGTTGGAATTTAATTTAAATACTATAATAATAATTAAGTTTAGTCGTCGAATTTAAATGAATACAAAAATATATTTAATAATTATGTAATTAATGTACAATATTTTCTGAATTAGGGAAAATGAAATTGCGATTTAGGACAAAATAGCATTAGCACGTGAGGGAAACGGGTAAATAGGCATGAAAAACGCGTGCGCCAAATAAAGAAAGAAAAGAGAGTGGATTACGTCATGCCTTATGCATTGTGTGTAGTGGGCGTCTGTGACTCTGACTGTGTGCAAAACAGGTACACGCACGTGCCAGTGCGTTTCCAGCCCACAATCAAATTTCATTCTTACCCCAATTTGCACGTCTCTCTCCCCCTCAATTTGTTCCTTCATCTTTTTTTTCATTTTTATGTAGTTATATTTTAATAAATATTTTGTTTTACGAGAGCACACATAATTTATTGAAAAATATATATTTTTTAATTGAATATGAATATGTTTCTTATATAAATTTTCTACTATTGCTAATAAAATACAGGTCACAATAAAATTCATGATATAATTGTAGTTAGTTAAATACAACCTGCCCTACATAAATTGAACCTAAGCTAAAACATTTTAAATAAAATCCTACCTTAAGCTAAATGAGTGAGGTTGGATATAAAAATTTCAACCCATATTGCGACCACTATTGATCGTTCAACGCGAAAACTTAACAATGGCACAACGTGGTAGTAAATTAGATAATTAAAAAAAAATACAATAGAATAATATATGATTCTTCACTGAGTCATTGAGTCGAGTTACTAATGTATGCCACGTGTTATGTAAGAATTAAAATAAAATATGTGTTAAGGATGAGGTTTTTTTTTTTTCTTTTTTTCCCCAATCAGATTATGTTTATTACTAAATCATCCATTATATTTAAATTCAAACATTGATTTAGAACTTTGACATTCATAAATCAACGGGTAATATATTCGAAGTAACAAAGAAACAATATGCTACTGTGAAAAAAATATTATATACCTATATTCGTAGGACTCGAACTCCTACCCCTTAATTGCGAAACAATCACCCACCATTCAAATAAGGCTTAGTAAGGATGAGCTTGGCTACTATAACTGATAGTGGAAAAATCAACATAGAATAAGAAAGGTTGACATTCATGTAGATGGTAAATAATTATTATTAATATTTTTCGTTGTTAAGTGATTAAATATGATATGGTAAGTAGCGTAATTTTCTCTAATAAATGAAATCTTGAAATTGGTCCAAGTTCAAAGAAACTGTATGAAGCTTAGATAACTGGCCAAGTTCAAATTTATTAATTACTAGCATAATGTCTCGGATGAACAAAACCCAAAAAGGAATCCGGATTCAAGAAAACAAAGGTGGAGATATTCCAAGAAATGAAAGAGATGAAGAAGGAAATAAGCTAAAGAAGAAAAGGAAATGTTGACTTACCTTAATTAACGTTATGTTGTGTTAGTATAAATATGTCACACAAGAGAAGAAGGAGAGGTAACTCATAATATATTCTAATGTAATTGTTCTAGATTATATCTCAAAATATTTCTTGTACATATATACCCTAATATATTTTTTATTATCATATTGGTTGATCAGATCCGAAATATATTTTGTACCATCAATAACATTGGTAAATAGATTATATAATAAGTCATATTGATATTTTTAATTATCATCATATTATTACTATATATGTATAATTACTTATTGTCAATAACAACTTAATTAAATTACATTCTGGAAAAGTAATTGTGTGTATGGAACTAATAAATCTCAAGCTTGGTTCGAAAATGGAAGTTTGGATTATACAAATTAATGTAAGATCTCCGCATGCGGACACAATCTTTGAAATTAAAACATTGTTATTACATCTATATTATATAAAAAGAAAATTTTATTTTCATTCATAAGTAGCGATTATATACTACGACACCAATTTTTTAAATTATAAAAAATATCCTTACGTAATTTCAACCGCTCCTACTCAATTTCTTTTTCTCATCTGTATGATCTGAACTATCTATCTATACTAATATAAAATTTTCACCCACATTAAATTTTATTTTGTGTCGATAATAATATTTTAAATTAATTTAATTTAATTTTTAAATATAATGTATTAATTTATATATTTTATTTTTATTTATAATATATTTTAACATATAAATATTAATTATTTTATGCGCATCAAGTTAGTATGGCATAACCGCTAGTACCATAAAAGAATTAATATATCATTGATTCGTTACAAAAGTGAAACTTAGTTATTATTACAATATTACGACTAACAAACCTCATGCGTGAAAAGTTAAGTCGTGATGATCTTTTGATATTCTGTCAGCACGTATCAACATTTTAATAAATTAATAATATTAGGAATTAATACATTGCAATAACATTCTTCCTCTTTTTTCAAACATGTGTACGGATTTACTTAATTAATAATTAATTTCATTTTTAATAGAATCACATATATATATATATATATATATATATATAGATACATCACAATTTTTTTTTAAATATACATAAATCATAAGTTTTATATATTTATAATATTAGTTTATGATGTTTTAGCTTAATAGTTATAATTGAGGTTCCATAAATAAATATTTAAAATTATGACTTCGAGTCCCATCTGACATTTACATATTTTTTTCATTTTAGATGAGTTTATTATCCTTGGTTGTATTAATGTATTTATCAAATATTGATCTAATCTAATCAACATATTGCTGCTCAATTTATTGATATAATCTGTGTGTCATTTCAAACAGATGTAGGCAACCTTCCTACATACATTAGTTGCAAATGAGGAGTTTGGATGATTTATAAATTTTAAGACATCCTCTCTCTCACAAAGCCTCCTTCCAGAGCGGAATTGTAAACGAGTTCAATACGGACAATACTTATGCAATAAAACATGAATTGAGTAGCAAATCACATAAAAAGAGAGAGAGAGAAAAAGAAAAAAAAGATGTTGACGGCTAGGTAGCCGCCAAATTATTTGAATAAAAAAGAAAACATCTAGCATATCAAATTTAATACTTTTGGGTGGGTTTGTATAATTATGTTTACCTTTTAGACTTGACAAATTGTAGAGAGAGTCAATTTCTATGGCCTTAAAAAAGCAAGTTGCGTGATGAGTGGCAAACTGAATGTTCTAATACTGGAAATTGATATAACAGGGAAAAGACCATAATAAATACAAAAATTAATTTAATTAATAATTCCTAGACCGCTATGACATTAATGGAGAAATTAATATGAAAAATCACGTTCTGCACGTTTTAAATGAGAAGAGCAATGGAATTACAGATACAGACAGACAGCCCAACCTACGTGCGATGATGTCGACACCGCTGCCACAGGTTTTGGAAAGCGATAGCTGTTTACGTAGATGAGTTTTGATGACATAGACAAACGACGTTTTTTATGGGGATATCGATGTGTGAATCTTGGCGTTTTATGTCGGCATTCAATTATTTGTCTAAATTTTCTAAGTTAAAACAGTTTGAGTTCTGTTGCAAATGTTTGAATGAGTTTGATGTAAGTTGCATTCTTGTGATATTATGAATAAGAAAATTATTAATTTTTTTTTACAAAAATAAAAAATATCATGTTTATTTCACATATTTTTTAAAATAAAATAATTTATGTTCCTATTTAAAAAAATAAATTGCTTCAAGTTAAAAAAAAATATATGGATGTATTTTGCTTTCTTTCTTTCTTTTTTCTTTTTTCTTTTTCCATAGGAGGTTAATTTGATTATTTACAATATCACAAGAGGTTGTATTTTTTCCTTTATTTATTTCAAAATATTTTTAATCATTTAACTCTAATTTTAAATATTAATGAATTTTAAATTCTTCTACTACAAAATGGTTCAATATATTTTTTTCTTTAAATCATGCCCACAAATCTAAATCTCATCAATCCAAATGTAGTCCAAATAATTATTAATTTAGTTTCCAATGGAGTACATATACATGTATTTTAGTATATATCGTATTAGTTTTTTGCTTCCTTCTGAATAGGATCAGGACCGGCATGTTTTTAACCTGATTTAACATGTATTTTTAGAACGTGCTTGGTTATGATTAAAAATACGATAAAGAAAGAAATTTCATAAATAGTTGAACTTTCAGACATTAAACTAAATAATCGGTAAGTATGATAGAAAAGAGAAAATTTGACATTAAATTAATATAGTACCTGGGGAAAAATTTGAACTTTTTAGTTAGATAGAAGAATAATCATGTACTTATATATCTTCATTTAGAAAGAAACAAAAAAACCTTTATATATTATTAAATCTTCATTGAAATCTAGGTGTTTGGAGTATTTTATTATTATTAAATATAGTCATAGTTTTTTTTTAAAACTAATTTACATGCACACTTGTTTAGTTATATAATGGCTACCTTAAATTTTTGGAAATGTGTACGAATGTATATAGCTATTTTTAATCACAAAATAGGTTAAAATTTCGCGTTTCTTGTATTTGTCCAGGTCCTGCTCCAACTCGATTAGAATACAAGTATATATAGACTCATCATATCCAACTATCATTTTTAAATAAATAATTCATGTAAAATTGTATAGCCTCTTATAATAATTTTGACACCTTAAATTTTGTTACAATTTTCACACTTCTAGTTTTACAATTTTACTGATTTAACCATAAAATGATTATAACCATAACCTTTCTAGTTAGGGGTGTCAATAGGAGGATAAGACCCTACTCAAATCCACATACTAATTCAAAAACCCATATCCAAACCCAATAATATTATTAGATATATGTCCAGACTCATTAAAATATATAATTTGGGTTGGGTCTCTAGCATCAATACACAACCCAATTTGGGTTCAATAAATTAGATAGGGTTTGGATATAAATTAATTTGTTTGAGTTTTTTTTCCGAATTTAAGTTTGGATATAATCTTACCCTACTGTTAGGCGGCAAGCCCGCAGTGATCCGAAGATCTTTCGAAACCCTAACTTACTATTACAACACAAATAGCAATAATAATATAGAGATTACAGAACTTATAAAAAATAATAAGGAGAAACAAAAAACAGTAAAGAAAAGGAAACCAAGACGCCTTCCGGCAAATGGCTCAGGGAGCCTTGACCCGAGGAGAAGATTCACACGGCCACCAACAATAAGGCCAACCAAACCACCAGTTGCACCGAACCGACCACCACACCGGTCACAGAGACCCGACACCACTCAGGCACAATCAAACCACAAAGGAGAACCACTCAGGTGAAGCTTATAGAGATAGGAAATGAAAAGGGGGACTTTTTGTGTGTATATCGACTACTCACCGTCAAAGCATGAGAGCTGATTTATAGGCTGTAAAACATCAAGAGAGAGAGAGAGAAGAAAACGGTGGGAACGGTTATGGAAACCATTGGAAAACGAAAAGGGGTGTAGAACCCAAAGAGCCATGAGAAGAAGACGACCGTTGAAAGAGAAGGGAGAAGAGAATGTCGGCGCAAGAGAGAACCGAATGAGGGGGGGAATTAGGGTTAGACATAAATAGGGTAAGTACCGGGTCAAAAGGCGGGTTAGGCGAGTGGACCGGGTCACAGACGGATCAGGGCCAAAAACTTGGGCTGACAGAGTGGTGAGGATCTTGGGCCGTCCGAAGTGGTAAGAAGGCCGTGTGTTGGGCCGTGTGATGGGCCATACCAAAAAATGGTCATGGGCCACAATATGCAACACCTACCCTAATCATTGAGAAGTCTATTTCTGGCTAAGCACGTCACGCAACCCTGGAATGATCATGCGGTGCCAAGCGGTGAAGTCCGCTGGTGCAAAACTTCAGTCGCAATTGAAGTAGAAAGGAGCCAGTTTGCAGTTTGCAGTGTGAAAAGATACAGAACTTTATCTGATTTGGGCGTTTTGATTCTTACAGAATGTGGGCACTGTATATATTGAATTCCAAATCCAGACAACCCCAACTTCATACATAGCAAAAGCTTGAAAACATTAATAATCTAGAAATTAACAAATATAACATGTCTTAACAACATTAATAATCTAGAAATTAACAAATATAACTTGTCTTAGCAACATTAATACATTAGCAGTCACCATCATTAATAAGTATAACCCCTCCTATTGTCCTCTCTCTCCCTCTCTCTCTTCTCCAATATATCATCTTGTGAAAGCGTATTTGACTACACCCGCAATATGAGTGTACATGAAATAATCATCCCAATTAATGCTCTTTGGATCAAAATTCAACATTTCATTATCATTCCCCGTTCTGCCCACCTTCTCAATCTCTCTGTGTTGGTGTCGTCAAATCTGCACATATCGAGAAAATTTTATTACTCAAATCAGATTTGGTCAAACGACACCAATACAAGTGTAGTACATTTAGTTAGAGAAAATAATAAGCAGAATTGACGAAAGATTAATACTTACACTCCCTTGAAGAAGACATAGGGAGTGAATAGTTCTACCAACCGCATCAAGAACTTCACCTTTCGGGCAAGATCAAAATACGTTCCTCGGAAATATTGGCAGCTTGCTATGTTTACGACAGTTAGTATCTAAGCACCACAATGATCAACATCAAATACAGTAACGGCAAATTCATCTGAAATCGAAATTTCAGTGTCAAAGAAAACAAATTAACCTTAAGGGGAATCAAGTAATGCAGCTCCATGTATCTTTGAACCTTAGCCACCGTCCCCAACTCTGTGCCCTTTCTAACAACGACGGCCTTGCCGTCCTTGTTAATCCACGGCCGCTCGCTGAAATAACGATGACCGTAATTTTGAAGACGACGATACAACACCGGGTTTGAAATGGAAGATCCCACATGGTAAATCATCTCTATTGGTTCATCGGCATGGGCTGCCATTGCCGCGATCATAGCATTCACCACCATGTCTGCCGGAATCTGCATAATTTATTTGCCCATTATTATTAATGGAACGAGTAACTTATCATATTTCATTTATAAAATTTCATCAGTCGGGTGTGAAATTCTTGAATTTATGAAAGAATGAACAATTCTATAGCATTCATCAAGAATATTTTCGAGCGTCCAAGATCGAAAATAATTGAAATATCATCTCAGTTTCGATCATAAACGATGTCGAACAGCAATCGATAATGCTCAATCAATCTACTTTACATTGCTTGTCATTTTCTTTAATACAAGTATGTAAAAATAAATAAATTAAATAGATGCAAATAGCTTTCCCAAGATACAAGAAAGAGTAGTAGTTATTGCCACTCACCAAGTCTACTATACTTTCAGGACACCCAGGAAAACATGTCATTTTGCCTTTTCCATATCCAACAATGAAGCTGTCAATATTTCTGTTTGCAGGGCAAATATCATGTGAAATTAATTGGGAAAAAAAAAAAAAAACCTTATACATTCATTAAATAGAACTGATTTAATATATTAATAATTTTAAATTTTAAATCAGTAAATACGTTCAAATGAAACAAATAAAAGTACCTGAGACCTTCAAGCCAACCAGGAAAGGGTTCTTTGAATGTACTTGTAATTATGGTAGGTCGAATTATTACCAGAGCCAGAGGCGTTTTATCATCTTTGAAGTGCCACAACAGCATTTCTCCCATTGCTTTTGTGAAAGAGTATGTGTTAGGCCATCCATATTTCCTAGCCCTGTCACATCGCATCCAAATTCAACATTACTAATCTTTAATTTTTATTATTATTATTGTTGTTATTTACTAATATTCGAATTAAATAAGAGATTAGCCAACTGATTTGAGATTTTTTTTCTTTTATATAAGAAATTGTAAATTTCAAATTATAAATTTATAGTTTTATGATAAAAACATGTTTTTAAAAAAAACAATAGAGATATTGGGAATTTTTTTCTAAAAGAGCTTAACTGTTGAGATGTATCTCGTCTCACTCCATCTAAATAATTAGGGGAGAAAAATTATATATAAATTATGATTTTTATCATTATATTTTTATCGATCTCACATACAATCACATGTTCCAAGAAAATAAACATCCCATCTTAACCAAACTCATTCCATCTCGTTTTTTCTCATTCAGATAAAAATCACAACTTAAGTTTTTCAGTCGCAAACTTCTTGTCGGGGACGAATTTATAAGTTTGAGAGACGGAAAATTCGTGAATATTTTATGAAATTGTTTAAATAGCTTATAATTTCAGCCAAATGATTTATAAATATAGCGCAACAAATTAGAATAAAAAAGGGTAAGTGATAATTAACAAACCTTTGAATACCAAAGTCCCTCATAACTGATGTGACATGTTTTTCCGAGGCTTTGATTGTCCGAAGCTCTTCCAATTTTTCCTCAACCAAAACCTTCTCCATATCAATATTCAGTCCAGATGTCCCGTTGAGAGTGTCACCCAGTTTAAATGGCGTCTCAAGGACGACACCTTCCTTCTCTCCACACACATAGGCTGAAAATTCCACACTTGTGTTAATTTTTTTTTCATATATATATAAAATATTGATGCGTGTAAAATATATACTTAAATAATTTTGCTAAAGAATCACTGATTTTAGCTATAATTAATATTTTAGTCTTACTAGTAGAAACGAGGACTGATAATCGTTGTGTATGCAGTCGGGGTTAATGAGAGAGAGATAAAACGAATAGTTATGCAGTTCATAGCAAAGAATTTTATGCTAACCGGTTGATACGTGAAGGAACACCCTTAATTTACTGCATTTTTTTGAAAAATTCAAGACGTTCGTAGGTCCAATTGTATTGATTCCCAGTGCAACGTCGTATCTGTCCAAATAAATAGATGTAATAAACAATAAATAAATAATCATTCAACTAACATTAACTTGAATATAAATCATATCCAATCAAAATCAGAAAACAAGAACTATTGATTAGATCAATTGCACCATAATTTGTTTCCTGATTGAGAAGTCACATCTCTAATAAATAAATTGTGAAGGAAATTTGGGTGGGTTTGCCTAGTTTTCTTGAAATTCAATTTACATAATTGGTACAACTTTATAGTTGTGATTAGGGGTGCAAACGAGCCGAGCTCGAGCCGAGCTCGGCTCAAAATTTGAGCTCGAGCTCGGCGAGCCCAATAAAGAGGGGCTCGAGCTCGAGCTCGAGCAGTAGACAGCGAGCCCAACAAAGAGGGGCTCGAGCTCGAGCTCGAGCAGTAGACAGCGAGCTCGAGCTCGAGCTCGAGCTCAATTGATACGAGTCGAGCTCGAGCTCGAGCTCGAGCAGCTCGCGAGCTCGACTCGAGCTCAATTAATTTTTTTTTTAAATATTCGAATTTAAAAAAATATAGACTATTGTACCATATGGAACATATTATTAAAAATTTAAATATGAAGCATGAAGAGAATATTCATAAGAAGACTAAAAAGAAATACGAAAGTGTACTAAATTGTTGATTAAGATTCTTTTTGGATAATATAAACTATAATACCATATTTTTAATATCATCTAAAACTAAAATATGAGATATGGACTAATAGCTTTAATATATAGTGAATAAGTACATTTTGTGTAATGGAATGAAATTGCAACAATAAAATATATGCATTATATTAAATATTTATCTAAATGTATTAAATTATTGACTAAGCTTGTTTTTAAATAATATAAAACAAAATATCATATTTTAGTATCATCTAAAACTAAAATATGATACACTGACTATAAATTCTAATATATGATGAATTTTTAAAAGAAATATATTTGTTGTAGTGGAAATTAAAATTATAACAATAAAATTCATATACATTATATTAAATATTTATTTACAAAAATTATTAAAATGTACTAAATTGTTGATTAAGCTTCTTTTAGATAATATAAACTATAATACCATATTTGAATACCATCTAAAACTAAAATATGATATATGGACTAATAATTCTAATATATAGTGAATAACTGAATTTTGTTATAAGAGATTGAGAATGATAAAATTATATACATTATATTAATATTTATTTACAAAAAAATTATCAAAACGTACTAAATTTTCTAATAAGTTTGTTTTTAGATAATATAAACTACAATAATATATTTTAATATCATCTAAAACTAAAATATGAGATATTAACTAATAATTCTAATTGATAATGAATTTTAAATATTTATTTATAAAAAAGTATCAAAACTTACTAAATTATTGCTTAAACTTATTTATAAATAAAATAAATAAAAATACCATATTTTATTATCATATAAAATCTAAATAAGAGATATATTGACTAATAATTCTAATATATGATGAATTTTGAATATAAACTTGATACAATATTAAATATGCACTTTAATAATATATATATATATATATATATATAATAAAAAAGAAATAAAAAAAGGGGGTGAGCTCGCGAGCCGGCTCGCGAGCTCACGAGCTCACCCTATAAGGCTCGAGCTCGAGCTCACTAAGAACTCGAGCTCGAGCAGCTCGAGCTCGAGCCGAGCTTTAATACGAGCCGGCTCGCGAGCACGCGAGCCGGCTCGGCTCATCTTGCACCCCTAGTTGTGATGGAGGTTTATTTGTCCTTTTCTATGGGTACACCTTTTAGTGCTTGTGGGTACTATCAATGCCTTTTTCCTTTTTTGTTTTTTGTAATTTTATGAGTGGTATCAACAAAGACTTTAATGTAAGAGTATAATTCCAGTGTATGCGTGATATGTTATTTAACTATATAATAGATATAGTATATTGTAATAGTATGTGTTATTTAAATTTTATTTATCTGATATTGATGATCATGATATGATTATTGTAATTAATTTTTTAAAATATTAATATTTAATAAAATTATTATAATCAAATTATTTCACTTAATAATAATTATTTGCTTTAAATTAAAAAGAAAAAAACAACAAAGACTTCACTTAGGTCATTTCCCCAAAATAGCAAAGACTTAAGGAGAATTACATCTAAACTCCTTAATCTATGATCTATTTACATAACTTATTCATATTTTTTTTATAATCACCTAAACCATCCTTGACAACCAAAGAATACAGGTTGTTTGTGTAATTATGTTGATTCTTTTAAGAGATGTATATACAAATTTTTCAAAAAGTAAAGTGATTTGTGTAAATAATATTAATATTTTTTATAGATAAATGTGTAAATTTTAAAAAACATATGGACGTTTTTATGTGAAACAGATCATAAATAAGGAGCACATATATAATTATCCTTAAAAATTATTACAGAATCAAATAAAAAAATCTCGTCACTTAATATATTTATTAAATCAATTTTTTGTTGACGTCGTGACTATCTCAACTTAAAAAACTCTAATTTAACAAACAAAAAATATTTTTTTTCACCGAACTGGTAGAAAACATTATCCAAACTTGGTTGGTTTTTTTTTTGTAACCCCATATATCAACACACATACATAGTCCAATTTTGATTGAATCATCAGCCAAACTACTGTATATGAAAGGAAATAAAAATACAATACCTTTCATCAAAATCGGTGGATGCGGCTAAGTTGATGAGGAAATCCACTTGTCCGAACAGCTCCTCCAAAGTGGAGGTGTCCAATCCCAAGTTATGACGAGTGATGTCCCCAGCCAGCAAAGTAACCTTTTCCTGGATTAGGGAATTTAAATTTGCCCCATATTTCTCCTTTACAACCTTAAACAGCTCCTTCCCCATCACCTTAATTTCAACATCACGTATCATTCTCATGTTATTACCTTTACAACATATATATATATATATACCACTTATGGAATCTTAAAACATAATACATTAAATTTTCAATGGACCTTTCAGCACAATCGATATCTGCCTATAGCATATATAAACACTACTTTTTACTATTTTCTCACAAGTTTTATCCTCTTTTATTAAAACATCATTTATATAATTAAGCGTGTATGTCTAATCCAACATCTATTAATATATGTCTTGTATATCCATAATATTTATATATTAATATTAGAGTAAATTGAATCTATCCATCTATGTTATGAAAAATAAGCAAACAACCCCTTTTGTGAATAATAAAATAGCAATCAACCCTCTTGTGTTTTCTTAAATGTAGTAATTTACCTCCTTATATTTTTAAAATTCAAGTAATTTACTTTCGGAGGTAAATTACTTTATTTTTTAAAACACAAAGGGTAAATTGCTATTTATTTTTAAGGAAGGTAATTTGCCCATTTTCAATATGATTAGGGTTAAAATACTATTCACCGAGTTATCTTATGTTGTCACTTATAATAATTTATGATAATAATAAATCTATACACATTTCTTGTCGCTAATTATTATACTACGACACAATAAGAATTATTGTCATTTAATATATATATATATATGATGAGATTTATATGATGAATTTTCATCCAAGGTTTATTATGCCAGTAGACCTGACCAAAAGTATCGAAGCAAATGGATATTGATATTTATTTTATAATTTTGTCTTATAATTATTATGTGTAATCTAATAAAGGTATGAAACGACGTCACTGCACGTAGGGTGCGGGCGGTGATTAAATCATCATTGACGGTGAGCATATGACATCCCCAGAATTCACAAGAGTGCATCCCTATTTTATTTGAGGAACTGATGAGTTCAACAGAGGAGAGAACGATAACAGATGATGAGAACACGCTTTTGGTAGTCGCTGATGGCAACAAAGTTGATGGCGTCACTCTGCTAATCTATATAGTATTTCCAAATATATGGAACTGCATGCTACGTACCTCATAATTCAGAGGAATCATTCACGCTTTAACTTTAACTTAGCCATCAAAAGCTGTATATGAGGTAATTTTGCAGGTATTTCTTTTTTTGAAAAAAAAAACTGATGTGGATTAAAAGAAAGGTTTTTATAATTTTAAAAAATTTCAATTAACAAAGTAGTGATATGTTAATTAAAAGATATATATAGTTTTGATTTATCGTATAATTAAATATGAGTATATAGCAGAGTGTAATAAAAGTACTTAAAAATAAAACACACATACAAAATCCAAAAACACGACTAATTATCAATCTATAAGAGGAAAAATAGAATTTACCTCCTATGATATGAGAAATGAATAAAAAATTTAATGAGAAAAATAAAATAACAAATTAGCTCCTATGTTTCGGAAAAAAAAAAAAAGAAGAAGAAGAAGCAGCAGCAAATTACCCCTTATTTAAACTATATATTGATTTGTGAGTAATTTGCTTCATTCTTTTGAAATACAATAGGGTAATTTTTTATTTTTTGTTTTTTTTATAAAAGGCATTTGTTCATTTCACGTGTTATTTGTATGCACATGGTACGGCAATTGAATTAAATATGATGACGCCAATTATTTATTTTATACTATAATATCATATATATATATATATATAATTAAATGAATAATGGGATGGAAAGGTGT
The DNA here is from genome assembly GCA_034509725.1 of Sesamum angolense. NCBI lineage: Eukaryota > Viridiplantae > Streptophyta > Magnoliopsida > Lamiales > Pedaliaceae > Sesamum > Sesamum angolense. The sequence continues at coordinate 19,704,366 of JACGWL010000002.1, forward strand.
TAGGTACCTCAGTATTGAAACGATGTAAAGCAGAGACAGAATCTACAGCCCTCAAAAGAAGATAGAGCTTTTTCACCTTTGGTTGAACTCTCAAAATCTTCTCAATCAAAACTGCATATATATATATATATATATATATTAATATATAGAGAGAGAGAGAGAGAGAGAGAAGAGAAAGTGATTAATTAGTAATTAATGTATGTATTTGCAAAATAATTGCAAGGATTAACAGAGAGAGGGAGAGAGAGAGAGAGAGAGAGAGAGAGAGAGAGAGAGAGAGAGAGAGAGAGAGAGAGAGAGAGAGAGAGAGAGAGAGATACCCTTAGCGAGAAAGCCAGTGGCTCCAGTGAGAAGAATGGTTTTGTTTTGGAGAATGTTGCAGAGGTCCATTTGGATAGGTAGGAAAGAATAATTTTGATGAGTCGTAGGTGGAGTTGTGAAGTTGTCTGGGGAGTGTCGAATATATAGAGCGGAGAGCTTTGTCTCTATTTGAGGATATATGAATATGATGATTGATGTGGTGTGCATCACATTTTTTGCTTTTTAATTCAAAATTCATCCATGCTTACATTCAAACTATTAAAATTCTAAAATTGAAAATAAAAATACATACAAGAGAGTGATATTCACAAATGAAAGTTACGTGACACCACTGCTCTATTTTTTTAAAATATCAAAATTATCTATTTTATTATCTACTCTATTTATCTGTATTTATATCTTCTTTATTTATATTTAAACTATATCAAAAAAAAAGTCATTGAACTAATAATATAACTAACTTATTCAAGTCATTAAATTTTATTTTAACTGATAAAGTAATTTTTTCTTCTTTCTTTCTTTTTTTTTAAAATTAATATATTGATATATTTTATTCTTATATAATATATTTTAAAATATAAAAAATTATTTATTATATCCACGCAGAAACGACGTAACACAATCGCTACTATAATTAAAAAAGTGGTGATCTTTCAATTCAACATAATTGAAACTTAGGTCTGATCATTAATTAGATACCAAAATGAAAGTTACAATCCAAACTACCTAACACACTGTCAAATAAACAATTTATTCACTACAAATATGTTAATTCTAATTAATGTTTACAATAAAAGTAAGAAACTTATGTAGACAATAAATTAAAAAATAAAAAAATGTTAGTCTTAAAAATAGTATATTATTTATATATATTTGGTTAGGGGTAGTTCAGTCTTTAAATAAAACGTGTACAGAATTTTTAAAGGAACCCAAAAAAAAAAAAAAAAAAAGAAAACAAGAGGGAAGATTTTGCCAAATGTCGAAATACCAAGGAAAGCGGATGCCAAATATCAAAACTTCATATCCAAACTAGAAAGGAGGGACCGCGCAAGGCGCGGTACATTATGCCAGTAAGAATTTAATAAAAATTTATTATCTCTTAATTAATAGTTATAATAGTGAATAATATAATAGGTTAATTATATTTTTTCATTCGAATTTTCACCGTTTTTATATTTTGATATTTAAATTTATTTTTATGTTAATTTATCATTTTAACTTTATGAAATTATGCACTTTACCATTTATAACTATTCTTTAATCAAATTTTTGGATTAAAAAACCATCACATATCACATGCACTGCATATATAATATTTAAGGGTTATGTGACGTGATAATTTTCATATATACATAGCATGTGATGTTTTTTTGATAAAAAAATCAACAAAAAAGGGTCATATATGGCGAAATGCAAATTTTCCAAAATTGAGATAATAAGTTAACACAAAAAAATTTAGATGGCAATGTGTAACAAGTGGCATAGTTTGGATGGCAAATTATAATTTATCCTAATATAATATAAGAATTCAAGAGAATTTGTTGCTGTAGAATATCAGTCCATGAAAATAAAATATTTTATTTGTCAGCTAAATGATGTAAGAAAATACAAATAAGGATAAAAAACTTTAAAAAAAGAAAAAAGCATCTATTATCTTTTACCTGTTACAAATATTATGTTAGGAAATATTTCCTTCATTTGGAGTTTTATATTGGAGTTTTATTTTAAGCCTACTTGAACATATGTCATAATTTGATCCAGTTTTAATTAAATACGAATTTCATTTACATATTCCATAATGAAAGCTTATAATTATATATAGAAAACTATTTTCATCGCAATATAACTTTTAGATTCATGTAGCATGAAATAAGTTTAGTGGGGAAATTCACCTGCAAAAAAAATTACTCCATGATCATAAACATTGTTTGTTGCTATTCTTCTGTGACTAACTACTAAACAAATATAATGAAAATTTAAATACAATCTTCTTTTGGAAATGTAACCCAGTTAGTGAAAGAGATACTTTTGTAGGACCCAGATAATTTTATCTTTACATTCCTAAGCACATCATGTAACCCCCGACGGATTATCAATACTATAATTAATGATTAACTAAGTTATGCATTCAAGAGAATACATAAAAGAGACGAGACATCGCTAATGCCTCTTGACACATTGTTACTTGTAAAAATGTGATTTAATTCTTCTACACTAAATATTTTGAGATATATTTTAGAATTATGTGTTTTCCATAAAAAATAGAGTATATATACAACAATAAAATGAAAATCAAATGAAAATCTCAAAAATATGTTTAGCATTACTACCATCAGTAGTTATTCCCCTTGGCATTACTATGAGGATGTTGTCTTGATAGCACAAACAGAAGAAGAGCTCAATTCAGCAGCTCGGAAGATGATAGAAAGAAGATTTAGTTGTGGTAGTGCTGACAACATCACCTGCATTGTCGTAACTTTCACCATGAGAGAGGGGAACCTGAGCAAACCCAGCAACATGCCAGAGGCAGTGCCGAACCCTCGGAAACTCAGTAGAGTAACAAACCAAATGTTGAGGAATCCCAACAAAAACCCAAAGCAAATCCATAAGAGTCCTAACACTGTTGATGAATTTATCGACACTTAATTTGCACATGCAAACTGAGTAATAAAATCATAAAGAAATAAAGTCATGTTGATTGTATTTATGCGTACAAAAGAAAATCAACTTGGACAACTAAAGAAATTAATTTACAAATAGCACGATAACGTTAAAGCAAAAAACCACTACCAACAATAACATCTCACTCACTTTCACGATAATCACCAAGAGAGAAATCAAAATTAGGATTCTAACAATAAATCATTTTATATAAATTATTGTTTATAATAAAAAATCATAATTAATAAAAACACATACATGTAGAGATCCTTGAACAATAAAATTTTATTTAAATGCACAACTAATATCTTCAAAACAAGCATATATACACAAAAAACAAGTTTTTTAATGAAATTTCAATAAATAAAATTAACTAAAGAATTCAATTACAGGGACATAAACTAAGAAAAAAGAGAAGAAAAACCACAACGACAAACCTTGATAACAAGAAGATAATTAGAGATTGTTCTAGCAATCCTAAGCTTTAGTAGATACTGCATGTTAAAAAAAAACAATAAATTAATAAAATGAATGTAAAAATTTAGAAGATAATGAATGAGCATTAAACACAATATTAAGAAATCTTTTTCGTGTGAGATAATATACAAAACTCAAGAGAAGAAATCCACGGCATTAACTATGTAAGGGATGTGGAAGTAATGAAAAACTAACGCCTAATTGTCTCTCATTCTCCCATTGTTAAGACTATAACCCTTCTCAAATATTATGATGTTTTGACCAATGTTGTCTAGATACATAACATTTTATAAAAACAATTATTTTGACCAGCTAAATTCAACGTCTTGTCAATCATCATATTTAGATTGAGACATATATTCTAAGTGTAACGAAATCACACAGTATATAAAGACTTAAATGCATAAAAGTGGAACACCGAGGAGGCATCCATTCTCTACATCAACATTACAACATCCAAGCAACGCACGCCAATATATTTAAAACGCAATCTTAAACATGACAAAAATAGAAGGCAAGCTTGCTAAGCGATCAAGCATAAGACATAATCAACTCGAACTACATGCAACGATATCTCATGATATTGCTTTATACAAAAATAATAACATTAAAGGTAAGTACAAACACATATAACTGGTGAAGTGATAGAAGATATTGAAAAGAGACTATCTTTAGGGAAACTTCCTGAATCGTTTCAAGTTGCATATAAGAAAACACAGGTAAAACATTTTTGGATCACATCAACTGACAATAGAAACCATGCTAACCAATGAACTGATATTACACAGAAGTTAAACTTACAACATAAAGGAAGCAGAAATCAAATACTCCAAGAATTAATGTTATGCCAAAATGGATCCAACCCCTGTATCATTCTAGTGAGGATTTCTACCAAAAATTAACATGAAACTTTCACCCTTATCACCGCAATGCATCTATTCACCCCCACCCCCACCCCACCCAATTTTGCCAATTCCACAAATCCTAATTTTCATTTAATTCCTTATAGATATATGAAATCAAAGAAAGAGAAACAAAATAAAGAAAATCATTTACAGAGTAGTGCTCTTGGAGGATGACAAAAACCCGACAAAACTTTTCAAGACATTGCCACATCGACTTGGATCCTGTAAATAACTCGTCTCCATACCATATACCTATAGAAATAATTCATTAAAAAAACAACATGTGTTCAAAAAGCATCCAACAGAATGTTGGATTCAAACTTCACTTACAAGAAGACAGTTGTCAAGCACAAAAAATTGACAAGAAGTAGAGCTCACACTCAACCACAGTGTAACTTGAAATCTAAAAATGCATATCAGGATTTATATCAAGACCCACAACCCAGAACCGAAGTTCTATTTGGTAAAGTGATACACTCAATCAGTAAAATCTACAAATCTTCCAATAAAGATTAACTACACTTATCCTAATCAAGAAGTAGGAGTTCTTTAGTAGCACCAAATCTACTGCAATGAAAAATATGCATACCATGGTAACGTTAAAAAGCAGCAATAAAATGAAGCTTGTCTAGAAAGATAGAACACTATCTTGTTCAATGCTATATTCACACAAGATAAGGCAGAACAATGCTCGACGTGAAATCTAAACTACACTATCCCCATGTGACAAATGGTAACCCACGTGTTCTTATAGTACATTATCTTCTTCCGACTGTGGTTCAAGAAACACTTCATCCTCTTCTGGTTTAGAAAATACCATCATCAAATCAGACTTGGACAGACAAAGCACATGAATACACCTTGTCTTACTCAAACAAACCTTTCCAACCACAATTTTAGCTTTTTACTTTTTACGACGACCACCCTTCCTCTTTTTAACTATCCTATACGGAGAGAGATTCTTAAAAAGAACGAAACCCAAGCAATGATAAGTCCAAGGTCACACTAACTAAGCGTCAGCATAATGCCTATCTATGGCCAAATCAAATTGAATGAAATTGATCTTAAGCATCGGAAACAATAAGCACTTCTTCAAATATAAACCATAACAAAAATGGGATATCACCTATCCGTTATAACTAATGCAAAATGTTAGATGCCCACTCAAGATAGCCAGAATCAGCAGAATCCTAATAAAAACATAAATATTCAATGACCAGGGTTAAACCTACAGCTCCTTTAGAAGCATAATAGATATAATCCACTTTTATAAAAGTATGCCTTTACTGAGTTAAGCAAAATTGTCACACATGCAAAAGGGAACACTACTATATAACGTACGACATTCTGATTTCCCAGTTGTCATGCAGGGTTAGCAACATACAATATCAACTCGATGCTCACACCATTTAAACGTTGTCTCGCCACCAAATAACACAGAGCACATACTCAAAGTTAAAAAACCCTAGAACCCCATAATCTATACAGACATAGTCGACTGAAAATTAGTAAAATGAGAATCCACCAAACCTTTCGTTAGCCAAATCTATATCGCGAAACAATCTTGGAGAAAAAAACGAGAGACAGTAAATCATTGGTCTATGACATTTCTTGTAACGAGGGAAACATGCGAGACGTGCATCATTTGAATGGACCACAATCGCTAAATGTATTCGCTTTATCAAGTGCACCCTGTTGGATGAGAGGACAAAAGTACAAATACACAAAAACTTAAGCAATCATCAAACCTCAATTAAAATGGATGAGAATTCGAATTAACGATTGCGATCATCAACACCGGTCCATTCCAGAAATCACAGAATACGCCGTCAGTTCCCCTGTATAGTAGTATTAGAGTAGAGTAAAAGGAACTCGACACTGGTTCTCTTTCTGAACAGAATCGAGTGCTATGCGTTTGAGGACAGAACGAGAATACCATCTCGTTTCTTCAAGCTCTAGACAATATTTCCCTGATGAGTTATGATGCTAAGTTGCAGTTTAGAGAATTAGATAAGGAATTTAGAACGACGTCGTTGTTAACTTTGTTAGTGTGAAATCGTACAAGGAATAAAATAAAACTTTTTGCATATATTTCAAGTAGGACAAATATGGCCTTATCTCAGTATATGATTGCTAATAAATAATAACCCAGCAGGCCAATAGGATAGGCCGACTAAAGGTAAGAGATATCCATTTTAACTCGGATGAGCCGCGTCACTCCTACAGCATGATAAGGGAAGAATGTACAATTTATGTTTAAAAGTTATCAAGTAATATACTTATAATAACCTTTTTTACCATAAATATACTCAGTGTTAGTTAATAATACGCGCAAAAATATTAGAATATACAATAAGAAATAACGATCCGTTTTTAGGTAATATGCAGAGAAGAATGATTAAGGATAGATAAAAGCATGGCCAGAATTGTAGGTGGTATGGAGAACTAATTAAGAAGTTCGAAAAATAAATAATATAAACTGTATGATTCTTTTTTTTAATACAAATAAGAGAGTATTAAGATCAATAAAATAATTAAGATCACCTAATATTCACAAATCAAATGCTAGGCACTCTTATTGAATATAAACCACAAGTATTTTTTATACCTTTCATGAACTTCTAAATTATATCTCGTCCCCTCAATTTCATTATTTCTTTTTCTTCCAGCCTCCCACCTTTCCTCTCCCAACAATAATTCATCCACATCTCTAATCATCTATGATATCCCATTAATTATTATTTTGATATTAACTCAAAGTACCATACTTCTTTAAAAACCTTCTCGGTGGATAGAGAAAATTTTTTAAAAAACTCTATTAACAAATAATATAATCTCACACCAAATCCATGAGAGTGTATATAGAAACATAAATTATTATCCATTCTCATATATATTTTCATATTTAATCCTCCCTCCACTCCCTCTCTTTCATATATAACAATTGATCATATTCTACAGTAAAAATAGATAAAGAAAAGATTTAATAGAGATGAAACTATTGCAGTATTAGACAGAAAATGTTGTAATTTAGCCTCATGTGTATGTAGGATGATGTGGAGTGCGTTGATTGTTAGTTGGTATGTGCTTGGCGACTCAGGACATCAAAAACTCGTGATTTTGGCACTGGGTGTGTGCTACGCGAGTTTGCCTCAGTCTTCTCTTTGATGTGGTGAGGAATGACGGACTCAAAGACTATCAATAACCCACTCTAAACAAGTGACAGTACAAGTGCTATATCGCTTTTATATTATTTGCTTTAGAGACTTTATATATGTTCTTCACTATAATCATACATAGGGGAAGGATTAGATATACGTGTTGATAGAACGCCTTACGCTAGTAGTATACGAAACTCGACCTTCAAATGAAGTTCTTGTATTTGTGTCTGACGTTCACTGCAACGAGGTCATAGTACGTTGATATTAACGATCCACTCTTGTTCTGTATACATTGTTTGGTTACCGAATGTTCAGTTTAATGTTGAATTGTTTGTGTAGAAATATGTTCTACATGCTATCACTCAACACAACGACTTGTGCGTGTTTATTTATTTTTATGTATGATTTACTCATTTCGATTTCTTATACTATAAGAATTTTGTATATTATAAAATTAGACTCTTAATCGTGTTGTATTGTGAAAAATTTATTACAACCAATTCTATTTAGAAAGTTTTTAATCTGTCAGTTACTCCATACTTTTATCCCATCTCACTATTAGGTTATAAATAGTATTTTTGTGCTAGTACTGATCCAAAATACCCTTGTGGATTGCAAAGATTATAAGATTTATTATATTACTTCTATTGAATTCTCTTTTGATTGACTAATAGTTATAGTAATTTTTTTAATAGATTTAAAAAATTTTTCATTTCGGCACACCATTTGTAATTCTTTTATAATAAAGTGTTTTCTTATTTTTTTTAAAGAATGTATGAAATGACTCGACCTTAGAAGCAGAAATTAACAATTTTCACCTCACGTCCATATTAAGGATTACATAATGTTGCAGCAAACATCATGTGAGAAATACTTTAGAGAAATTTCTCAAAATGAAAGACAAGAGTATTTTTAATTATAATTAATATACTCTAAAAAAAAAATGGTCGTTAAATTTTTTAGTCCTTCTCTTTTATAAAAATATAATGCATGTTATCGGCAAAAGTGCACTGTTGTAAGCACATTGTACACAGCACATCAATGCAATCTTCCAAGCGAACACAGTTTCTGACAAAAATACCAAATAAAACGCTATATATTTTACCAAATGTGATCATTGTGGAGACCCAAATACAGTAAGGTTGAATACAATTAAGTGACTATAATGTACAAGAACAACATTTAAATCAAAAACTTTGACCATCATTAATTTATATAATATCAAACTAAATAATCAAGTATAAAGACTACCACCTATATATGACACCTGTTAAGTACTCATATTAGGCATGTACCACAAAGAGGTCTTACCTCTCTACCACGACGACACATACGGCTTCAGGTATTGCATGTCAAAAAATAAAATAGTCTCTTGCAGCCAATCAGAATTAATCTTATAAGCCCTCCTGAACAAATCTAGATTATGGTAATGATATGATAATATTTTTAGTATTGTTCTTATTTGCGAGCTTATTACCATGAATGATATAACATTTTCCTATACTACTAATAAAAAACTGACTTAATAAATATATTTGTATTATGTCTCGCATATATTTTCTCAAATACAAAAACGTACATGAATGTTTATATATTTTAACATATAAAGTTAAAGGATGATGCTCACTAAATAACTAACACGAGTTAATTATATTATTATTTTCTAAATGCAGATTTTACATAATTAAGAATATTTTTTATTATTTGTAAACAACATTATAAACGTATCTTTAATATAATTATAGAGAATGAATGTGATGTAACTTTAGATCATGTAATAGAGGTTACTAATTACTTCGATCCTCTTATTCGTTGTTGGATTTTTTTTTTGTTCTTTGTTAAATGTGGAAAGAATCAGTATAGATAGGTGGATATAGATCTAGTGGAGCGAGCATCTTTAATTACTACTCAAACATCATTGTATTAGAAGAATTTTGCATAAAATTTTGCTATATAAAATACCCTAAATTTATAATCGAAAGAATGTATATCCTTCTATTGGTCTTGCAATTATTTAACATAAACTGCGATAACATACAATATTCAAATATGTAATTATAAATACTCGAAATCTTGTTGTATTCAACAAATGCTTACAATTAACGAGCGTATTGAAAGTAGGATTATGACTTATAGAAGGTGATTTATTCTGTTTTTAATATCCCTATTCTGAGTATGATCCCCACATCTTACCACGAGGAGAGAATCGACGAAAGGAGATACAACTGATTATTTGAATTTTCCAATAACATGTATTATTGAGGATTGTCTTTTATGCAAACAACTCAGAAAACTAAATAGAGGGCATTCTAAGGATATTTCAGATGAGCACCTAGTCATGATTAATAACTCTATCATCATTAAACGAACTATCTAATGTACAAATAATAAAATTTCACTCAGAAATTCCAAATCTTTCTAAATATTTATACATATAGGTAACAATTTGAAATCATTTATCTGCTCAGAAAATATATGAAAGAGTTTTATATTCGAAGTGATAATATACATATCAAACATATATTTACTCATTTCTATTAGGTCTCATAATACAAGATACGATTTACAAAGTAATGTATAATATTAGTGGAGATGAACACAGACCAACACAAATTCTCAAGTTTAAAATCTTATTCCAAAAATTAGATGCCGAAAGATGTAGCTCTGCACTCAGATGGTACAAAACCTTGTCCTTGGTACCAATCTAGGGTTTTAAATACATGCCTCCGTACCGCCACTACATTCGCGGGGGTCGAAACCGCACCATGCACCACACACAGACGACGCGGAGCAGGAAGGATAAGACAGAGAGGAGTGCTGACCCAAAGCCCCTTTCCGACGACACGCTCTCCGACACATACCTGTCCTACCGACGAAAGATCCTTCTCCCTCCTGCATAGTTTCTCCCGTCAGTGTCTCTCGCCTCTCACCAGAACTCTCAACTTTCGACACACCCTAACTCCCTTCCTCTAGTATCATAGTGCGCGAATTCCCTTCCTACACCGAGTACCTCCCGTAGATGACCGCCATCCCTTTCGGTGTTCAACACCTTATGTAATACGCACAATATACACCCAAACAAAAAAAAAACATAAAAATTCCAAAATAGCTCGGATTATACTAGGCAAACAGGAAAACCTGAATGTGCAAAAAGAGGAAAAGATATCAACGCCTAACAGAGTGACGCTCACGGCATGATAGGTCTCAGCGGCTTTTGGCAGCACGGCGGTATTATAGGACAGCGAGACAACTCAAGTGACTTTTGTAGCCCATTGACCATAACCAGAGACGTTGAAGAACTCTTATTGCTCGGTTGCGCGCGAGAGCCTCAGGACTTATGCGCCGGCACTGTATTTGTTCTTTTGTCGGTTATTGGTGAGGCAGATAAGGCGATAATTGAAGTGGGAAAGGAGCTATTGTTGAATATCCGGTGGGGCTTGCAGCATATAGAAGGACCCGAGGACCTCGCTGCCATTGTAATAGGTGAGAGCGACATCCCTCTCGCTATGTGCCAATCTCAAAGCCCATTTTTTATGATGTGTCGATTGGTAGAGCCTCCTGCGTGCTACATTGATTATTAGAATATCCAGAATGTTGTGATTTGTTTTCGATCTAGAGGTTTCTAAGATTAATCGTGTTATATTCTGGACTCGTTGTATGGGTGCCTTGACATGAAGTTTTGATACGACAAATTTGACAATTTGCAAGATTCTTAAATTGACGATATGTATCAGACCAACATTCACATTACGTTTGGTGCGCAATATACTGCTTTTGCCATTTTCGAGGAAATAAGTGTTGAGGGGAAGAGTTTATCAGTCAATCTGGCTGAAAAGAATGCTGATGCTGCTTAGAAATATCATAGTTTATTTGTACTTTGATCTCTTTTTTGTGATTTCATTGAATAAACTTGTAGCTTCCTATGATACTTGAAATGTTCTTGAGTATTTAATCTTCAAATATTTCATTTTTGTCCCTCTCTTATGATAATGATGAACATCCCCAATGTTAAGAATATGAAAATCAATGGACCATACTTAAGTCATAATTTAATTGATCTACTTATCTCTCTCTGCAGTGCTTTTATGTGCAACAAGTGGAGCGTGTGCAGACAGGAGTGAGGAGAACGAAGCGATCTCATTAGGAAGGATTTGCATTAAAAAGCAACTGAGCCAGACATTAAAGAGTCGTATTGGATGAGTCATATAAATGAGGAAAATACATGACGAGCAGTTCGGTGTGTCTAAATGGGAAAAAAAAGAAGCGAGCTTGAGGACGCATGGAACATAGGCGTATGAGGTTTTTCCGATCAGCGAAATTCAAGATGTCAAGAGAAGGCCCAATTAATGGAAAAGCAAATTCGAGGTTGGGCATGGATCAAAGTGATAATCTTGAGGATGGCTATTTACGATGAAGAGAGTGAGATTGGGATCCTGCAGTGAGGAATCTCGAGGTTAATAACACCTCACATTGGGATAGGTGTATAGGTGGCCTCTCTTTCAGTGAGCATGTTGCGCATAGTGTGGATTATTGATACT